>BRDA01004710.1:394-13237 GCA_036984385.1 Crenuchus spilurus
TGCATTCAGTTTTTATTCACAATTTGTTTAGTGTCCCAACTTTTTTGGAATCCAGTTTGTATTTAACTGCACAAATGCAGCACAAATGAATGAGACCATTTTGGTGCAATTTGACTCTTTATGGGGGGGCTGCTTGATGTAACATGTCATAAAATGTTTTTTTTAATGAATCTTTAATACAGAAACAGCACAAATGATGATTTCTGCAGCACAAACGAATGAGAGTTTTGTTGCGATTTGGCAACATATGGGGGACCGAGTGACATCACTCACCCAACTTTTAAAGCTTTATAACTAGCAAATTAAAATAGCACAAACATTTATTTCTGCAGCACAAATGAATGAGACCATTTTGGTTTGATTTGGTGACATATGGGAGGCTGAGTGACGTCACAGGTAATAAAATGCATTTTAATGTCTTTAAAACGGAAGCAGCACAAACGATGCTTTCAATATCTGACGTGGTTCAGATATTCCTGTATGTGTGTACATTTGAAAATGTGTGCGCTGCAGTCTGAGCGAGGTGAGTAGCCTAGGCCCATCAAATAAACAGTGAATGTAGCTGCGGATGATGAGAGAAGATGAAAAGAACAATTAACAACTTTTTCGTTAAAAATGTTAAGGCCTGATCCGTCCAAAAATCATAACCAATGCTCTGACACGGAGCCTCCCAGATTATGTTGAGCCGTGGTCCAGAGACGATATCAGATAATGAGCCACATATGATCGACTCCGAGCCAGAACCCACTGAAAATAAAAGGGAGAAAGTGTCGTACATTTCGAAGACTGTGGCTTGACCAGTTTCCCTGACTAAGATACAGTAAAGCTGATAATATATGCACTGCATTTTTTTCACATTTTATTTATGTTGAGATGTTTTAAGTTCAAATGTCAGCTCAGTGAAGCACTTTAAGCACCAACACTTTTTCAGTAAGTTACCTTTCTTGTAGAATTGTGCTTGACTAGATTGTTAGTTAATCATTTACAAGTCAATATTGCCTACATGGACAGCAATAAAAAAAAAAAAAGTGAACCTGTAACACTGTGGTGTTAAATGTGATGCGGTCAAAAGTTTGGGTGCACCTATCTTTTGTGCTGGTGCACCTAAGAAAAAAATTTAGGCGCACCAGTGCAAAAAGTTAGTCTAGAGCCCTGCATTCACTTCTGAGACCATTGCCTAAGGTCACTTGACTGCCAATTTCACCCTCAATCAAGGTTTCTCTATGTGTTTCCACAACTGGAAGGTTTATGTTAACAATGAACAGAACAATTAAAACATTAAACCACTCTCTTACTGCATTTGACACTTTTTTTCTTTATCTTCTTCAGAAACAAATGACGTACAAATCTCCACCTGTTCCTGGAAGTCCACCTTCCTACGGGGTTTATTTCCACTAGGACAGGAGTTTCACACTGTGGAAATGTTGACAAATTTGAACATAATTCCAGTTATAAAAATTCAAGAAACTTCCTCTGGTACTATCCATACTGACCAATCTGATGATGAACCACAGAACAATATAGACAAAAGGAAACCTCACAACTGCTCAGATTGTGGAAAGAGCTTTCTTTATAAATGCCACCTCCAAACACACCAGAACATCCACACAGGAGAGAGGCCGTATAACTGCTCCCAGTGTGGGAAGAATTTTACTTTGCAGAGTAATCTCCGGGTCCACCAGCGAAGTCACACAGGAGAGAAACCATATCACTGCCCAGAGTGCGGAAAGAGCTTTAATCAACGCATCCATCTCCAAATACACCAGCGTATTCACACCGGAGAGAAACCGTATCAGTGTTCAGTCTGTGAAAAGAGATTTAATCAACATGGTCATCTACAAATACACCAACGAATTCATACAGGGGAGAAGCCGTATCAGTGCTCAGAGTGTGGAATTAGATTTAGTTCACAGACTAATCTCCAAACACACCAGCTCATTCACACCGGATTGAAACCGTATTACTGTTCACAGTGCGGGATGAGGTTTAATCAACGCATTCATCTCCAGCAGCACCAGCGCATTCACACAGGAGAGAAACCATACAGCTGCTCAGAGTGTGGGAAGAGTTTTACTGGACAGAGTAACCTCCGAGAACATCAGCGCATTCACACGGGAGAGAAACCGTATCAGTGTTCAGACTGCGGGAAGTGTTTCACTGCACAAAGCAATCTGCGAGTACACCAACGAAGTCATACGGGAGAGAAACCATATGACTGCTTAGAGTGTGGAGCAAATTTTACCCGACCGGACGCCCTCCAGCGGCATCTGCGCATTCATACTGGAGAGAAACCGTATTACTGCTCTGAGTGTGGAAGGAACTTTAGACATTCGCATACTTTTAATATACACAAATGCGTTAAGAAGGAGACAGAAATATATGTGTTCTTTCCTGAAGGCACCTGTTAATTTTGTTAGAAAAGAAGAACCTGTATTTTTCTCTCATGTATGTTGTATGCCTGTGATTGTGAATTGTGATAACACTGGTTTGTAAAACAACATTTACAGTGCATCCCATTAGCCACACATCTCAACAAATTGCCAAATCCTGTGGATATTAAATGACAATCGTGGGCATATGCTAGTACATTCACCACAATTCCCCCCTAACCATCCCCCCAGAAAGATGTTCAACACCGAAATGCATTGTGTTAACATCATGGCACAGACCCTACACTGTAAATATAAACCTAGCTTGTGTGGTTTTGGGATTATGAAGAATATACAGTATAACCTACTGTTAAGCATTTATTGCCCTGTTCAGATTAGATTACATTTACATAAGATCCTGTGGTAATTTCTCCTTTTACAGGAGCTCCTCAATAGTATTACATGCATCCAAATGCGCTGCTACCTGCTGTTTGTTTAATGTGTGGAAACACCAAAAACCTTCACAAATCAAAAACAAATATTAAAGTCTTTGAAGACTCACTTAATAATCTACTTGGTCTTCCACTCAATACTCTACCTGGGAGCTTTATGTGTTGTAATATTGTAATATATTTGTAGTATTTATTTTAGTAAAAGAAACTAAAATCCATTAAAAACTTATTAAAGGAGTGATTACAATCACAGCTACAGTGCCTAATCATGTCATGTGACTCAGATATTTGTGTTTGTAAAACCCTACAAACCTCCCAGAAACTGCTATTTTAATGGTGTCCGGATACAGGAGGTCAAACAATGAGGAGACGTGTACAACACAGAAGTTCACCTGATCTTAAGTTCTGCATTTTAGTTTTGCTTCTGTATAAAACATAACACACAAGAAAGTTACTCACCTTTGCAATACTTTTATTGCAGTTTGTATTTCAGAGTTAACTCTCAAATCTTCAGTCATCTCTGAAGTCGTACATCTATAACACAAGCATAGTGGGTTATAGGCTTTAAACAGCACACCTCAGTCAAATGCAATACTTGAGTGTGAGATCAACAGATCATCCACCTGTATAGAACATCTTTCCACTTTGAAGGCCTGAATGTTCCTTCTTTCACCAGTGGATTTGGCAGGGCTATAGAGTGATTGAGCTAAAGCTGCTGTCCCAGCTCACCCTTGTTCTGGTGGCCATGGCAGGTATTGTCATGATGTGTTCTTCAGTATTACAGCCATGCTCCAAATTATCACTGTTGTGTGGATGATAAAAACAGTGTTTGGGACAATGACTAAATAAATTTTGAATAAATAAGTTGCATACATTTTGACTGTACAGTCAGTAAAATAATGCACATGACAGATGTTCTCATCCTAAATAAAGTCATTTTTATTCCAGAAATAATCTTTATTTATTTGCTTAATGCTTGTCTTCAACAAATTTCTCCACTAACATAATACTCATTTACTCTATCAATCTGAATAACCATGTAACCTGTTATGTTTTTTAAAGCCCATTTGACCTCAAACGAGTTTGTACTGACATTTAAGATGTGCCCAAGGCAGTGGGCAGCCCTATCCACAGCACCAGGGGAGCATTTGGGGGTTAGGTGCCTTGCACAAGGACACTTCAGTCATGACCTGCCTGAGGATTAAACTGGTGACCTTCTAATCACCAGACCACAGCTTCCCCAGGAGACTATCTTGATGCAGTTTTCCCAAAAGTGGATTGGCCATTCAATTTAGTGTCCACCACAGTCTCCTGATTTGAATCCCTTGGAATTTCTATCTGAGGGTTCATGTTGGGGCTCTTGTTTCCTCTGCAGATACAGATTGTTGTTGATCTTAAAGATACAATTATTGATGCTTCAGCCAAATGTTTTATTGGACGTTGATCAGGAATGGGAGAAAAGGAGAGTCATAACACTCCAACATAGTAGACAGCATATCCAACATCTGTAGCATTTATGGTCAATTTTCTTGTTTCATATAAATCTATTTATGAATGAAGTTACAGTGACATGAAAAGAACAGTGACTCATCAGTTTTACTGATGACATTCTATACCAGCTTGATGTGTCACAATGATGTCTTGGGCCCAAAATTGAGGATTGTTTGACAGGAATATCTTTCTTCTCCTTTCCTATTGAACAAAGTTGACTATGGGGTTATGTTACCTGACTAAGCTGAAAAATCTTGCTTTGAGAAAAAAGAAACTTTACGAATATACAACACTTGAAATATTTTACATTTATTTTAAAGACCCAACGTCTTGCTGGTGTATTTATTTATGCTTATGTTTTTTTTTTTATTAATGCCTGATTATTGGCCTTTTGTTATTGTACTTAAATATGAGTCCAATACTATTCAATGTCAAATATCTGATATGTGACTGTTATATGTAGATTTTGAACAAACTGAAAAAAAAAAACGTTTTGTCATGTTTTAGGACAAAATAGCAGCTGTGGTACCAGCAAAACACAACATGCAAATCCACTGAAGTTAATTAGGTGTCTGATTAGAACTTGGATGAGAGTCCTACAAGGAAAAACTTGCATGTCTGCTGGAAGAGGTCTTCCCAATGTGGGTCCCAATGCTCTAGTACAGTGATGGGGACACTGTACTGTATAAATGCCTCTGCCTTTGAGATAACACTGAAAGGTCCTCAAAAAAACATCCCTGGTCCCATCTCCATCTTCATAAACTGGCTCAGGATTCAACGGAAGATGGTGGATAGATGGAATTAAGATAAAAAGTAACAGTTGTGTTGGCATCCTTTACTCTTGTCCCAGACAACACCCATATGGGCAGCCCACCTGAGTATAACATAGTTTTGTCCATGGGTTAAATGTTAAGTGACCACATATGATTGTTCTTCAGGATTAGTGATGGCACCAGGGTGGACTTGAGCACATCTGGCCTGTACACTTGACGTACCTGTACACTTTTTGTTGAGTAAAATCTAAGAATACCTTCACTCCTCACAGGCAGCACCACCTACTACCTCCATGTACCTGTTGTTAAAAATGCCAAGAACTCCAGCACATGCAGTGTACTAAGTCACTCTGTTCTTATTACAGCAACTGAATTTAGGCATTTAAATGGTATCGTTTGTGTTACTCTGCTAAAAAGTCTTGGTATCATAAAGAAAAATGTAAAAATTAGCTCTCCAATAAAGAGTTTATTAATGCCTTTTTTGGCATGTTCAGATTATATTACAATAACCCAACTCAAAAATAAGATGTACCATAATAATTTAGTGATATAATATTATACAGTTATGTATTTTAACATCCAATGAATCATGTCAAAATGTCCTATCAAAGCGAAATGTCATTTTAAGCTCAACAATGTGACTGTGCCTTGTAAACAACAGTACACGGTGACATATTAACAGATGTGCTGTGTACATATACAAAGTGGCAGTGACACAGTGCAATATGTGAAGATCCATCCATCCATTAACTTATCCACTTAATCCTAATTAGGGTCGAGGTTAGTCGCCTACCCCCTGAATTGGTGCAGGGCAAGGCAAATTACAAATTATCCTTGCTAAGCCCAAGACATGGCACCAATCTGTCGCTGGGTGCACACACACACACACACACACACACACACACACACACACTAAGAGATGAGTATGCCAACCACCAAGCCACCGTGCTGCCCCCAATACCTGAAGTTGGCAGTGCATAGTAATACAGGAAGCCTCCCACGTGGCAACACAAAAGTTCTGCATTCTTTTCTTGGACATGCTGGAGTGCTTCAGAGCTTACAGCCTCCAAAAAACCAAACAAAAAAAACCTGACTTAAAGGAGGTGGCACTTTTTAAGGTGCAGCAGCCTTCATAACCTGGAACTAGCTTTAGATTTGCATATTTAAAGTGACTTTCACAATCATAGCTTATAGTTTCATATTCAAAGTTGAGCTCAGCTTTTACCTGTATACAGTCACAATTATTACTGTAGGACTGACACACCTGGTGTAATAATAATATTCAATGCACTTAGCTTTTTTACAGTGCTATTTGCACTTGTTGCCTGATGCTAACTGTACTGTCTTGTCTGCATTTTGTACTCAGTCATGACAAAGTTCTGTGTAGCTAGCTAGCTAGCTGTCATTTTAGTAACGGTATAGCACAAGCTAAATTAAGTAATTGTTTGGTGCTGGTTTAGCATGGTCACACTGGTTGACTAGCATCCCAAACACAACACACTAGTTTAGCTGTTAGCTGGACAGTGTTGTTTTTCCTCACAGCTTAAGTGTCTGAGATAACAATGGGAAAAAGCAGCGCAGTACTGGAGGTAACCACTAGGGGTCAGGCAGTGTCTCTCCATGGTTCCATCTGGCGTTCGGATTCTATTGTGCTGCGATTGACGTCTTAACTGTCCAATCAGAGCGCAGCTGGTGCGCGTCAGCAGCCAATGGTGAGTGAGTGGGCGGGGTTTGTTGTAGAAGCAGAGAAACAGGAGCAGCGCTGTTGAAGGTAAGAAGCTGTTCAGCACTTGTTCACATTGTTTATGATGTGTTGTTCACACACACTTACAGCTCATGTTCAGAGCACAAATGTCTGGAGAGGAGTGTGTGTGAAAAGTCCTAAACACAGTGTGTTATCAGCGTGGAGGCAGACTTCATCCACACTTAGCTCAGTAGGCTAATGTTAGCATTTAGCTCTTACTGCTGTTTCACTATTTACTAGCTGACTTTCACCATCAGTGATCACCATTAGTGCTCTTATCTAGTCAGTACTGCCAACATCCAACCTGATCACACATGTGGGCTCTACAGGGCTTAAACTGGGACTAGTTGGCTCTGAGTGGGTTTATGTGAGTTGTTAGTGGGCCCAAGAAAACACACACATGGGCTAAAAAAACAAAACAAAGAGAAACTCATATGAGGTCAACATGGGATCTGGTGAAACATTTTAATCACGTCTGTATTTAAGAAATGTAAGTTAAAATGTATTTAATTTGTTGTTTAAACAGTAATGACTGAATGCAAAAAAAAAATTTCATTAAATTAACTAGAAAATATATTTTTAATTGGCCTCTATCTTAATTTAAGGAATATTACATAGTGTTATGTAACAGAGCACCCAAATCCATTGTTTTCTGACTAACATCAACAGCAAAGTTAATTTGAAGACAAAAATCACACACTGCTGGTGTATTAAAATTAATCATAATTAAAAAACAAAACATGAACTTCATAGCATTTAATTAGTTGATGAGATATGGTACAAACATTTATAAATGTAGAAATACAGCTCAGTCGTGCTTACAGATATTTCTGTCCATACTGGACACAGATTATAAGCTACATTTTCTTTCATAAAGAGCAATAAAATAAAAGTGGCGTAGTGTTTAGAGGTAGCTGAGCTGAAAATGTCTCCACTAAAAGTGAAATAAAATAAAGTCTTTCTCTTGGTGCATCTCCTAAATGAGGATATCTTGAAAAGGTTAATTTGTGTTAATTTAATTAAAAAACAATAATATATTTCATATTCATTAGACTACATGTAGTGTCAGATTCTGAGTTTATGAGCTATAAGTCAGACTCATCAACATTAAAACAAAAATGGCTTTAAATATGCCACTTTGTATGTAATTAATAAAATATATATTAGTTTACCTTTTTGAGTTATTATTAAACGTTATTAAAATATGGACTTTTTCATATTTACCTTTTTTTTTTTTGGAAATGTGCTATCAGACATTGCAGAGATGTGCATGCATTCAGGAAACAGAATTTAAGCTTTCTGTCCTGAAGTGTAAAAAAGAATTAAACTGTAATTATTCTCGTGTTATTCTTGATTAAAATGTCAGTGTTTTGTGTGCAACTGTTAGAGAGACAGTGTGCTTTGTAAGGACTCATAAAAACGATGGAATCCTGATAAGAACCGGAATTAATCATGTCATGGTCAGTTTTACAAAACCGATTTAGTGAAAATAATCACTAAAACAAAGTTAAGCTTTGTTCTATATTTGAAATTAATTTGTAATCAGCAGTCAATAAATACCCTTTACATTACAGATTTTTCAAGAACTCAAGAATTCAAATAGAATTTCAAGAATTAAAGTAGAAAAAGCATGTAGTAAAACATAAAGAAGGTATTGTTAAACACAAATATCTCAGACATGCACTTCTCAAATTCTGAAAGTTTCACACTTTGGTTCTTGTCTAAAATCTTGTTGTTAGTGAAGATGTATTATTCCTAGTCTGGTGACAGAGCTGTATGTACGTCCAGATCCTCCAGTGGCCCAACATGAGCCCACTGCCAGAGGTGGCTGTGGGCTTGTCCGAGGCTCATCATGAGGCCAGATGGGGCTACAAGCCTACTTATCACCATCGACATTACAGTAGGCCCTCCTGTTTCCCAGGATGTTGCAAATCCTCTTGGTCCCCTACCAGACAGCCCTAAGACCTGTGCCTTACAAACAGTTAAACTGTGCAGAGCTGTAGGTCAACAGGAGAGATAAAAAAATAAACTCGGAGAAGTTGATGTAAACATCACTGTAGTGACTGACTATGTTCAACCTGCAGCTGACACATTCATGATTTAAAAACTAGCAGTCTGTAAACAAAATTATCATGAAAAGATGTTTTTTTTATGTTTTTCCACCTGCACTGCATTTTACTGTTTGACTTCCTTCACACAAACCTCCACTTTTGTCGTAACATTGTTCTTAAACACATTTGTTTGAGATGTCATGAGTTGTCATGTTGAAATTGGCCTTAATTATTTTACTTGGCTGATTTTCTCTCAAGATCAGGCATTTGCCCTTGCTTTTGGTTATTTAAACAACTAATTTATTATATGTTATATTTCTAAATATAACAATATAATGTGGGCAATGGAGGCAAGTTATATTAAGTTTTCGCTTGGAGCGACTTATGATGTCCTTCCAACTCCACAAAACCTTGGACAGTGGGTAGGTAAAGACCTTAGTTGTAGATTATGTACAGGGGTTGGCACACTGAGGCATATTCTATCAGCTTGTAAGGTTAGTTTTTCACAGGAAAGGTATACATGGAGACATAATCAGGTGCTAAGGGTTTTAGCATGTTTGTTGGACAGTAAACGCATGGAGGGGAATGCATTGACGAGTGGTTGTAGTAATAAAGCAGTTAGGTTTGTGAGGGGGGAACGTATTCGAGAGCAGACACAGGTTATAAATATTGGTAGATGGGGTGAAGCGCGAGATTGGAAATTACTGGTGGACGTAGGTAAAAAACTGCAGGTCCCAGAGTGCATTGCTTTAGCTACACTGAGGCCAGATATGGTGCTGTACTCTGAGAGTAAACAGATAGTTTATTTCATAGAGTTAACAGTTCTATTTGAGGATGCAGTTGACGAAGCATTTGAAAGGAAGAAGCTGAAGTATGCAGACTTGGCGGCTGAGGTGAGGGAACGTGGGTGGCAGGTAGATGTAAGACCTGTAGAAATAGGTGTTAGAGGATTTGTAACCAAGTCTGCCACATCCCTGCTTGTACAGTTTGGGATCAGGGGCTGGAATCTAAGGGCAGCTGTGAAGGAGTTATCAGAAACAGCTGAAAGGTCTAGTCAGTGGTTGTGGATGAGGAGAACACAGATTAGTTGGGGAAATGCACTGTAGAGGAGCTGTTTCGGTGGTTGGTGTTGTAGCACATAAAGATCACATGGAACTGGTGGCACTGAGCATGCATTAACGGTGCCAGTGGGGCTCGGTACAGCCTTAGTCACCAAGGAGGCCAGTGTGGATTTTACATTTGGTAAGGGTATGAAAGGTCTGTAGAGCTAGCTTGGAGGGGGGTGGGTCTGGGACGCCAGACTTCACTGTTGAGCCTTCTGGAGGTGTTGTGGGCTTCATTCAGCGAAACATTGATGAGGGAAGGTGCCTACCTGATGACCCCTGTGAAGAGCTAGTAATGCAGCATGTGGTTTGGGTGCTCATGTGATGGGCTCAATGAGTAACCGTAGATGTTAAGGGTAGCTGGTAGCTGATCGGATCATAAACAGCCACAGCAACCATAGGGTGTAGCTGTAGGATTGAAACAATAGGATTGTGTGGCTGCTGGTAGTAAGAGAGTGGGGTGGGCCCTATGTGAAGCTCTGATGGTTTTGCATAGGATATTTTACATCTTGTGTATGATTCTAATTACTAAAAATGAATTGAATAACAAAAGCTGCATAAATTTACACTGTCAAAAGTGTAAAAAAAAATCTCATTCCACATGTGTTCAGGGATGCCTTGGAGTGTGATAAAAAAATCTATGGATCTGTGGTTTTCTGATGAGCTTTTGGTGTTAAGAAAAAAAAGAATAATAGCAAGAACAGACAATGAAATTCAGTGACATTTTGCTGAATTTTACATTCGTTGTTAATAGTTTTTTCCCCCTTTTGTCTTCCAGAAACATTCCTGGTCTTGGTGTCCCCTTTCCTACATCGTTTCTAGAAACCCATCAGAAGGTACCAGCATCTACATTAAGACAAAACAGCTGATATGCATACCAACTATAAGAAGATGTCATCCAAAAATACTCCGCAAACGTCCTATCATTCTGGGGCGTCCAATGGAAGAATGCAGAGTAATAAAGAAAAGAAGAAAACTCACCACTGTTTAGAGTGTGGCAGGAGTTTTAACCAACGTGGCCACCTTCAGGCACACGAGCGCATTCATACAGGAGAGAAACCGTATCACTGCTCGGTTTGTGGGAAAAAGTTTAATCGACAGGATGCTCTCCAGCGGCATCAGCGCATTCATACCGGAGAGAGGCCGTATCAGTGCTCAGAGTGCGAGAAAAGTTTTACTGTGCAGAGTCATCTTAAAGACCACCAGCGTATTCACACCGGAGAAAAACCCTATCACTGCACAGTGTGCGGGACAAATTTTAACCGGCAGGATGCTCTCCAACGGCATCAGCGCATTCATACGGGAGAGAAGCCGTATCAGTGCTCAGACTGTGGGAAGAGTTTTACTGTGCAGAGTAATCTTCGCGACCACCAGCGTATTCATTCAAAAGAGAAGCCGTACAGCTGCTCAGTGTGCGGGGCAAATTTTAATCGCCCGAATGCCCTCCAAGAGCACCAGCGCATTCACACAGGAGAGAGGTCATATCACTGCTCAGAGCGGGGAAGGAGCTTCACTGCACATAGTTCACTCCGAGAACACCAGCAGGTTCACACGGGAGAGAAGCCGCATTACTGCGCCGAGTGTGGAAAAAGCTTCAGGCATTCAAGTACTTTGAGTATACACAAATGCATTAAGAAGGAGGCATATGACCTGCTGAAACATCTCACTGATTAGATTGTTAGCAGGTCAGTATCATGCTTGCATATTAAAAGGTCTTCATAGGGAAGGATTCAACACTCTTTGACTGAGCAGGCAACAATTCCAGAATCATTTCTCGATGTAAATAGCAAAAAAGCTTGGAGATTTCATCTTCTGCTGTACATAGTTTCATTTAAAAGATGCAGAAACTCTGTTTCAATATACGAAGGCCAGGACTGAAAACCAGTACTGAATGGCTGTGGCCTTTGGACCCACAGGCAGCAATGCATTAAGACTTGGTTCTGTAGTGGAGATCACTCAGCAACACTTTTGACAAATTTCAGTGCATCCACAAATACATGTTAAGATTAAATATCAATAAACCACAGGCTGAAACAGCTGCTTTCTCTAGATCCCTTTAAGATGGACTGAGGGAAAGTGGAAAACTGTCCTTTGTTCAGACAATAAACATTAAAAAATATTTTTGAAAATTGTGGATGGCACATTTTCCAGGTTATAGAGAAGAGAGACCATCCAGCTTATCAGCACACATTTCGGAAGCCAGCGGTTGCCATCTAGATGTTTTTCAGTGACAATTCTGTTTATTTCAATAAGACATAAAACCAGATTTTGCATATATTACAACAGCATGACTCTAGTATGAGTCATGAGTGGTAAACTGACCTGCCTACAGTTCACACCAATTGAAACATTTTGGTACATTATGAAGCTAAAAAAAGACAAAGGAGAACTGGTGTTTAGCAGTGAAATACACTGCTCAAAAAATAAAGGGAACACTAAACACATCCTAGATCTCAATGAATAAAATATTCCCATTGAAAATCTTTATTTATTACATAGTGTAATGCATTGAGAACAAAATAACATAAAAGTGATCAGTGTAAATCAAAATTATTATCCCATGGAGGTCTGGATTTGGAATCGTACTCAAAATCTCATACCACCCTCATAGAGTCTGTTTCTGACAGTTTGAGCAGAAACATGGATATTAGTGGCCTGCTGGAGGTCATTTTGCAGGGCTGTGGCACTGCACCTCCTGTTCGTCTTTGCACAAAGGAGGAGGTAGTGGTCCTGCTGCTGGGTTGTTGCCCTCCTACAGCCCCCTCCATGTCTCCTGGTGTACTGGCCCGTCTCCTGGTATCTGCTCCATGCTCTGGACACTGTGCTGACAGACACAGCAAACCTTCTTGCCACAGCTCGC
>BRDA01004710.1:13247-23495 GCA_036984385.1 Crenuchus spilurus
ATGGTTGTAATAAAAAATTTTTCCATGCTCGACAAATGGTGTCACAGCAAACCTTCTTGCCACAGCTCGCATTGATGTACCATCCTGGATGAGCTGCACTACCTGAGCAACTTCTGTGGGTTGTAGACATCGCCTCATGTTACCTCTATGGTAAGAGAACTGACAGAATGCAAAAGTGACCAGAACATCAGCCAGAAAGGATGAGAACAGAAAAGATGAAAATTGATTCACAATCCGTGTTGCTTCCTAACTGGACAGGTTGGTTTCACAGAAGTGTGGTTGACTTGGAGTTACATTGTGTTGTTTAAGTGTTCTCTTAATTTTTTTGAGCAGTGTATATTGTTAGTAAGGAAAATTGGTTCATTTTCACAACTACAGCAGTAGATGTACTCAGTTCCCAAACACTTGCTGAGTGTTGTTAAAAGAAGACTTGATGAAACTGTGGTAAACAGCTCGTACCTTTTTAAAAAATAATGTTGGTATCATAAAAGAATACAATTTCTGATATATCTTTGTACTATTTTCAATTAAATATAGGGTTTGAGTGTTTGTACATCCTTGCAGTCTGTTTTTATTTCCATTTTGCACTGTTTCCCAAATGTTTTGGATGCAGTGCTGTAATGAGAACATGCAAGCTTTATTCGGACAGGATTACATGAGGGTTCTGGGATAATTTCTCTTTCATGGGATCTTCCCTATAATTTCTGTCTAGATTGGCCATGTCGTTGATTTTCTCCCCCCTCCATTGAGAAAAGTGTAGACTGAATTAGTTTTATTTTTATCAAATTCAGCACTTGTGATGATTTTAGTCCAACCCAGACACACGTCTTCAGATTTGGCCTCTGTTTGAAGGAAAAAATAATAATTTTTGACTTCTGCTACTTGCTGGTCTCCTAATTGGTGAATCCACCAGAGATCTGTGGCTTATCAGCATTTGTAGAAAATAACACAGTAGAAAGCTGTTCATGTGAGTTTTATCACTGAGGAGACATGTAAAATGTTTTTATTACAGACACATTTTTAATGCTATAGTGTGCAGTTTGTGTATAAACCACATGTATAAAATATCTTTCCACTCTGAAGGTCTGAATGTTCCTTGTCCTTTCACCTTTGGGCTTGTCAGGTCTGTGGACTGATGTAGCTAAAGCTGAAGTCCTAGTTCACCTTTTTGGTGGCCATGGCAGATAATGTCATGTAGTATCCAGAGTTCCAGTCCAATAACATCCTGTGGATGATAACATTTGGGATGATGTTTAAACCATTATGAGATGTTTCAGGGACAATTAAATTGCATAGCCTTAGATTGGAAAGTATATGTTAGTAGTTCATGTTTGTAAAATACACAGTTATTAAAAATGCATGTGTTGGTTCCTTCACCCCCACCTTTAATAAAGTAATGTTTAATTCAGAAATGTTTTTAAATCATTTTATATGCACCATGACTCCAAATGTCCTCTGCTGACTCAATGCTGGTTCCAGTTAGCCTGTCAATGGGAATTCCCATGTAAATTATGTGTCTGAAACTAACAAGTTCCACAGCTAAAAAAAAGTGTGATCATATTCTAAATTCAAAAATTGATATTAATACATGTTATTGTTTTCTAGGCCAAGTGTTTACATGCACCCAATTTTTCACAACTATATCAACTCTCCCTTTCAATGTCCCTGACTCTCGGGAGGGGACAGATAAGCACAAGCCTCCTCAAATTCCATTGATGTCAGGGTCCTTTTTATCCCAACTGCTAGAGATACATCGCTGCCGGGCAACTAGCGTGTTTGGAAGAAAGTGCAGATACCCAGTTCTGATTAATTGCCTGGCAGACACCTGAGTCAGTCGACATCGCTAATAGTGCTAGGGAGACTGTGGCATCTTGCCTACCCAAAGAGAGAGTACGGGCAATTCTCTCTCAAGGCCCTGGCTGTTGATGACAAGCAGCATGATCGGGGTTCAAGCTCACAATCCTCAGATCATAGTGGCAGTGCCTTAGTCCACTGAGCCACTCGGGGCTTACAACTCTGTACATTTTGTCACCACAAAAGAATCTTGTTGGTTCAGAGGTCATTTTAATTCATTCATTCATGTCACAGCTAATAGCTAACAGCTAAAAGGCTAAGACACTCCTGATATTAGACTTTAAATATTACCGACATACAGTAAAAAAAAAATTACATTCATATTTTCTCTTCAAACTGCATCATTTAAGATTTATGTTTCATTATACCAATTAATTCTGACCCCACAACCTGATTGCCTGAGAGATGTTTTAACTTGATGCTAATAAAACTCCAGCTAAGACCCTCCGCTCAATACTATGACTATTAAAAAGAGATATGCTGGAAGACCCAGCCATGACCCATCTCCAATGCTCTTACTGAAGGAAGGAAGTTGTTTGCCAAAATCTTGCGGTACATGACCCCATCCATCTTCTCTTCAACATGCTGCAGTCGTTCGGTCCCCTTTCCAGAAAAGCAGCCACAAAGTATGATGTTTCCACCTCCATGCTTCACAGTTGGGACTGGGTTCTTGGGGTTGTACTCATCCTTCTTCCTCCAAACATGGCAGGTGGAATTTTAGTTTAATCTGACCACATGACCTCCCCTGTCCCCTCTGGATCATCCAGGTGGTCAGTGGTGAACTTCAAACAGGCCTGGGCATGTGCTGGCATGAACAGGAGGACCCTGCATGATATTAAACCATGATGGCATACTGAGTTACTAATGGGCCTCTTTGAAACTGTGGTCCCAGTTCTCTTCAGGTCATTGACCAGATCCTCCTGTGTAATTAAAAATTTTTTAATTAGTGCAGGACAGGAGGTCTTCTTAAAGATAAACTAACAGGTCTGTGAGATCCAGAATTCTTGCTGGTTGGTAGGTGATCAAATACATATTTAATGCAATAAAATGTAAATTAATTATTTAAAAACCTTACCATGTGATTTTCTGGATTTTTTAGATTCTGTCACTCACAGTTGAAGTGCATCTATGATAAAATTACAGACCTCTCCATTGTTTTTGGAAAAACTTGCAGAATCAGTAGTGTATCAAATACTTATTTTCTCCAATGTACCGTCTACCACACGTTATATTTTGTTAATTTTGTGGACAGTGAGAGAGTGGAAATGGAGCTGGTAGTGTGTGCTTAATACCATACCATGGGGGCCTTTTCAGGCAGAAGTGACCAATGAGCCATATGTCTGTAGCTAAAAGCATAATAATAAAAGTTTTGGTAGCCCTGGACCACCACACCCAACAGTTTGCTGTAATTTTCAAAAATACAGGACCTTTTCCCATTCCAAATAAAGATCTTACTCAAGACATCAAACTGTTAAAAATATGTCACAGGGACCTCCAGTGGAAGTGACTGAAGTAAGTAGTTAGTTTTAGGAATGCAGTTACTTTTAAGAATACTAACCTATCCTCAAATAGACAGATTTTGAGATGACACTCTTCCTATATCTACTGCTATTTTTTGAAGAGCCGGACTAGTTTTCTTTTATGACATCTGTAACCCAAGGTGGGAAACATGTACACAAATATCTTTTTCCTTGTTTGGGCCACTGGAAGGAGGCAGAAAGGAAGTAGGGCAGTATTGTGTTCAGTGCAGTTTAAACAGTGAATATGTTTCTTACCGTAGTACTTGTTGATGCGCTTAGAAATGATAAGAGCTGCCAGCACTGTTGAATAAATTAATTTAGTTATTTACGATTGTAACAGTTTTAAATGTGATAGATGACTAATTCAGTATTAAAAACTATTATATATCGAATTTTATTTATATACCCATGGTTATATTTAGAAAAATCCCTGATTTTCCTGAAGTCAACTGAAACTGCCATGGTGCCATTCCCACGGTGTTGGTAAAGTTTTGGTGTAATTCAGAAACGTTTGAATGCAGTAGGCTGTATTTAAACCTACTGGCCTGTCGGGACTGGAACAGTTTATCAGAGGCTGTCTGTAAAGAAACATTTTAGAACTTTCCCTCATAGATTAAGAGAGTGATCTATTTTACACTTCTTATTGAAAAAAATCTGAAATGACTGCAGAATGAGTGACTTTCTTGTGTCCTGCATTTTCTATTAACCTGGATAATGTTCTTACACAAAGAGATATTTAGTGGACTCGCATACCAGGAGACTAAATACAGTAAGCAGCATTGGTCAGAAACATGAGGCACAATCTGCCTTTGAAAATTATGGAGACATAGTTTACGTTTATGGTATTTGTTATCCAGAGTGATGTACAGCAGTGTGTTGTCTCCATTAAGAGAATGATCTCAGCTAGTACAGACAGGTTAGAGTCCAAACTACTCTTTAGTTCAGACACTGTTAGAACTAAACCATCACTAATACCTAGAAAGAAGGAAAGTGACACAATTATACACAATATAAGAGCATTTCTGTAGTTTCAGATAGTTAAATTGATCAGACAAGTGCAGAGTTTGATGAAAAATCCTGTCTACAATTTTCTTAAAGGAGAAGGAAGAGAAACAATGATACTGCCAATCCACTAATGAAACCACAGAGGAGCCCCTGTAAAAGAAGACTTTACCTTGGATCTCCTATGAACATTTAATCCTGTCTGAATAAGCCTTAAAATGTGGTTTTAATTACTTAATTTCTTCATAAGTGCATAATGTCACTATAGGAATTCACAACCACTGGCACACAGCTTACATTAGGGAAAAATACATAAATTATTATTTATTTATTATTTAAATAGTACCTTTCAAACACAAAGGTCATTCAAAGTACTATACATAGTATAAAATACAAAGATAATAGTTTTTTCTTTTTCTTTCAACAGATGTAAAATGTTAAAATTAAAAACATTAGATTAAAAAATATATTACAATTAAAAATAAAAAAGAAACAGGGAGAACAAAATGAGTTCTGGAGCATTCAGTGTAATAACAAGTAGTAGACTGACCGTCAGTAACACACAGCAGCCCAACACTTAGGTACTGAAAGAGTTCCAGTGGTAAAAGGAAACCAAGACTCTAAACACCTCGGTGTACTCTACACCTCAGTCTTAAGCACACTTCCCCAGAAATGTAACTAAACATTGTGGTGACACAGACCACAACAGCTGTGATTGGTCCACTTGGTAGCTTCTGCCATTGCTGCCATTTTTAAAATCAGTTGTATAAGCATCAGGTTGAGGAAATATAAGTCTGTAAATATTAACATTTGTGCAATTCATCTTCACAACACTACAAAGACAAATTGTGAGTGAGAGATTTCCTCAAAATTCAAGAAACCATGTTTTCTTTTTGGTTTGGTTGTAATAGAATGTATTAATAAAATCAACACAGTAGCACAGACGTCACATTGCCAACTAGTGTTCTGATGGTGTAATTGCAGAGCTTTTATGTATAAAAGCTCACAGTGGCATGGGGAACTTGCATAGGCTATGGTATTGTTTAAACTGTACCTTGATTCGACACCCAAGCATAAATCTGCCTTAAAACACCACTGAGCTGTTGAAGTGTTTCACTGAAAATATAACAAGATAAAACAGTAGAGCTAAAATAGTATTTAAACTGATCTGAAGGCCTGCTTAAATTAAAAAAAAAAAACTTCAGTGTCTACCGTTGAGGTTCTTCTAATGTCGACCATTTCCATTTAAGATCGGCATGGTAGATTAGTCAGGATTGATTTACCGGTCCTTAGTAACCTGAGACCAGGGTGATCACCTCCAGACCAACAAAATGTGAAACAAGTAGCAAGTTTAAGTGGGACAGAAATAATAATTTTAAACTTAAGATATAATGTCTGATTTACCAGGAAACATTTATTCTTGCCTTTCAACTGCACTGGCCAAAAGATTAAGACACTATCTGACTGAAAATATGCTACATTTTAAGGCATAGGTCTGTACAAGACAAAACACAATTTTTGCAACATCTTGTCTTAATTGGGACTATCAAATTATTCAACTGTCCATCTTTGTTGTGACTACAGCCTGTACATTAATGCTTTTATTGCTCTTCTCTGAACCATTGAATAAAAGTCAAGAGTAAGCCCATCCACGGATGTGCCTGTGTTTTTATTTTCATTCATTTTCATTATCACACCCGCTTAATCCTTATCAGGGTCGCAGTTAGTCCCCTACCCCCTCACTGGGTGCAGGGCAGGGTATTACACTATTCAACTAAGCCCAGGACAGGGCGCTAGTCCATTGCTGGGTGAACACACACACACACACACATACACTGACATTTTTTTTTTTTAGAGTAGCCAATTCACCTGACCTCCATGTTTTTGGACTATGGGAGGAAACCGGAGACCCCGGAGGAAACCCACGCAGACATGGGGAGAACATGGAAACTCCACTCAGATGTGGACTCGAACCCAAGACCTCAGCGCTGAGAGGCGAACGTGCTAACCACTAAGCCACCATGCCGCCCGTTTTTATTTTCAATTGGGTCGAATTTTAAAAAATGGGACAAAATGCTCAATTTGTGTAATGCGGGACAAAGGGTAAAATTGCTGTACCTCACAACATTAAATGGGAAAGGTGGTCACCCTACCTGAGATGTCTACTGCAAAATATAATTTAGTTAGATTTGTGCTGCAGCAATAATTGATTGTTAGACTAGCAACAGAATTCTGAAATCAATTCTATAGCATACTGGAAGCCAGTGTAATAATGTTTGTAAGATGATTCATTAGTAAGCTAAGATTCCAAGCTACTTCTTTGGATTTGAGTGCTCTCAAATCCAGTTAGCAACTAGTCGTTGCCTCTCAGCTTTTTCCAAATGAATGTATTTGTGTTTTATCTTTATTCAAGAGGGCGTTTAGACCAAATCAGTTTGTGATGTGCTCAAGGCTTTTACAAAGTGATTGTAGCTGTTAGAGGGAAGGGCAGAGGGTCTGCATAGCTATGACATCAACATTCTTATGTTTCTTTTAGGCCACATTCAAAAGGTTAAACAATAGAGGCCCCAGAATGGAACCCTGGGGGACACCACATGTCTCCAGGACTCTCTGAAATTATGTTTTTAGTTTTTTTTTTTTTTTTTAGTAATTTCTAAACATTTCTACCTTCCAGGAATGAGCTAAATCACTTCAGGAAAGCATGTCCTATATTTCTTCCTCCTCCTTAATGCATTCATGTTCATTTAAAGTATGTACATGTCTGAAGGTCCGTCCACACTCCGAGCAGTAAAACGGCTTCTCTCCTGTATGAATGCGCTGGTGTGATTGAAGATGACCCTGTTGGTTGAAACTCTTTCCACAGTTGGTGCACTGATACGGCTTCTCTCCCGTATGTATGCGCAGGTGTGACTGAAGATGAACCTGCTGACTAAAACTCTTCCCACACTTGGTGCAGTAAAACGGTTTCTCTCCTGTGTGAACGCGCTGATGCCGTTGAAGAGTATTCAGTCGATTAAAACTTCTACCACATTCTGAGCAGTGAAACGGTTTCTCTCCAGTATGAACACGCTGGTGATCTCGGAGCGTGCTCTGTGCTGTGAAACTCTTTCCACAGTCTGAGCAGTGATACGGTTTTTCTCCCAAATGAATAACCTTGTGATCTCGGAGATAACTCGGTGCAGCAAAGCTCTTCCCACAGTCTGAGCAGTGATAGGGCTTTTCTCCTGTGTGAATATGCTGATGCCGTTGGAGAGTATTAATTCGATTAAAATGTGTCCCACACTCTAAGCACTGATACGGTTTCTCTCCTGTGTGAAGAAGCTGATGTGTTTGCAAATGCCCACGTTGATTAAAACTCTTCCCACACTCAGAGCACTGATACGGTTTCTCCCCTGTATGAATGCGCTGGTGTGTTTGGAGATGACCAAGCTGACTAAAACTTTTCTGACAATCTGAACAGTGATACGGTTTCTCTCCTGTATGAATGCGCTCATGGTCTCTGAGTTTACTCTGTGAAATGAAGCTTTTCCCACACTCTAAGCAAGGATGCGGTTTCTCTCCTGTATGAGTCCACTGGTGTATCTGGAGATGACGATGTTGGTGAAAACCCTTTCCACACTCTGTGCAGTGGTGAATATTATTCTTGACTTTATGACTCTGCATTCGTCCATCAGATGCACTGTGATCAAAACCAGGAAATGTTTGCTGAGTACTTTTAGATGACATTTTGCTTTAATTTGTCTGTAGTTCCAGTGTGTCTTAATGTATTTTCTGGTAGTGCCAGATGAACAGACATAAGTGGTGTAGAAGAGTGTACACTAGGAGCATGAAGAATACATCAATTGTTTCTGGAGAAGAAAGAAAAACAAACAATTCATGTAAAAAGCAAAGACTTGTTTGATTCAATGAATTCTGTTCTGATGATTATCTGTGGGCTTTATGTAGAGACATTTAGACATGTAGAGACTACACCATTAAAAAGATGGTTCTTTAGTTGTATATAGAATCATGAACACTCAAAGAACCCTTAGCATAGTTAAAGCTTGATGCAGAATGTGTTGTAGATAGTTCTATATAGAAACATTTTGAAAATGGCTCTATATAGCTCCAAAAAGCTCCCTCTAATATAACAAGCTTGACATCATAACAATAACAGAACTCTTTTTGGTGCTACATAGAACCTTTTTCAAAAAAGCTTCTATAGATGGTTTTTAGACGTCACGGATTCGCGCTGGCACCAGTAAGTTAGGCAAGTTCAGGGTAATTCGGCAGTGCAGTATTAAATAAAGTATTGCTTTATTTCCATATATATATAGATACATACATATATATATATTGCAAATGGTTACCACGTGTGGTCTATTTTTGCTGTACCTAATCCAACAAAGGCAGATATTTCATTTGGAGTTAAATTATTACTGAAATAGTATCAACATTAAAATAATAAATGCCCAAATGAACATTTTCCACCATATTCTAAAGTGTTTAGATGCACAATTATGTTACATTAAGTATGTCAAGCTCAGAGGAGTTGTCATTTACCTACCAAAATGGCAGTGTGCCAGTGGCATATGACTTAATGTAATGCTATCTATATAGAACCGTCTACACATTTTTCTTTCCTCCAAGTGTGTTGTCTGCCCAGTGACAATGCTTAAATAAAACCACATGACTCCATAACAACAGAAGTATTCTGAAATTTTGGTTAACGTGCTGACCAGATTATGCTAAGAAATGTGGAAAACCACGCAATGGCCAGCAGGTCAGTTTATATCCCGGGAGCAAAGACAACAAGTGTGGAAACTACTGTACAATTTAATTCCTGTCACATACAGTGGTAAGATTATGTTGAAGCTCAGAACACAAACCTGATCCTTATAGTGAGCTCCCAGACATGCAAACAGGCTTCAGGAAAGGCAGAGGAACAAGAAACATCACTGCAGGCGCTACATAAAAAAATCAGGAAGACATGAAGGCCATTATAAGGACAGATAAAAAAGACAAAATTCATAACATCAGAAAAGACCACTAACTTTACCGGTGATGGAGAAAATGTTGATATGGTGGACAGCTTTTGCCTAAATAGATCAACTATTAACAAAAACTAGATCCAGCACTCAGGGTATATTACACACATTAGAAGCCCATGATGACCCAGCTAGTCCCAGTTTAAGCCCTGTAGAGCCCACATGTGATCAGGTTGGATGTTGGCAGTACTAACTAGATAACAGCACTAATGGTGATCACTGATGGTGAAAGTCATTAGTGCTTTAATCTTTGTGGAGCTCATATGAGTTATCTTGTTGGATGTTTACAGCACTGCAGAACTGAACATGGTTCTGTACATGGTACCTAACCCCCAACTGCTCCTCAGGTACCTTGTACAGGGTTGCCCACCACGTTAGGTAAGTGTGCTTACTGTGTGTTTGTTTCACTGCACTAATGGATTACATGTGGAGGTCAGATTTCTCTGTGTGTACAAACAAGAGTGGTCAAAGAGTCACTTTCACTATCATCAAAAAGAGCATCATCAAACCCCACTCAGAGCCCCTGATGAGCCAGCTAGTCCCAGTTTAGAGCCCACATGTGTGATCAGGTTGGATGTTGGCAGTACTGACTAAATAAGAGCACTGATGGTGATCACTGATGGTGAAAGTCAGCTAGTAAATAGTGAAACACAGCATTAAGAGCTAAAGGCTAACATTAGCCTACTGAGCTAAGTGTGGATGAAGTCTGCCTCCACGCTGATAACACACTGTGTTTAGGACTTTTCACAAACACTCCTCTCCAGACATTTGTGCTCTGAACATGAGCTGTAAGTGTGTGTGAACAACACATCATAAACAATGTGAACAAGTGCTGAACAGCTTCT
>BRDA01004712.1:6307-17482 GCA_036984385.1 Crenuchus spilurus
TGCTTGTTTGGTCACAGACTGTCAGCCGAGGTAATCACCAAGCGTGGCTAATGCTTATGCTAATGCTAAGGGAAACTGGAGTAATTGAGACACCGAGACACTGGTTTGTTCGTGTATTGCAGGGTTGGGCAAGTCCTGCATATATATAATATATATTTGGAGGATATTTAAGTTGTAATGCTGCAAGCCATGCTAGGTTCCTTTCCTTCTTATTTGGTATAAAGTGCAAAGCAAACGGTGCTGGACACGCACAGTGTTTGTGAAGCTGCTGGTGTTTAAAGCACATACTTTTTTTTTTGTTGTGACACCAGACAACATGTCGAGCCCGAGCTCAAATCTTATGCATGTAATCCGTATTACAAAGCTAGTTTTATTCGTCTCACCAGAAATTGTTCTGTGATCATCCACCACTGTTGTCTTCTGTGGGTATTCAGGTCTTTTTGCATTAAGTTCACCGGTGCTCTCTTTCTTTCTCAGGATGTACCAAAATACAGATTTTGCCACTCCTAATATTGTAGCAGTTTCTCAGATGGGTTTTTTTCTGTTTTTTCAGTTTATGGATGGCTTGTTTCACCTCTCTGTATAGAATTAGAATGTTTTTGGCAGTTTGTCATGTTTGGTCTTAAATTTCACTGAGAATGGTCTTAAAAGGTCTTAATAAGGTCTTAAATTTAACTCGCTGAAACCTGCAAGAACCCTGGTCTACAGTCTGGTTCTAATATTCTCCATCAACTAGTTTCATGTACAGTCAGCATAACCTCTTAGTCTTTATCGTAGGCAGGACTATGACTGGTTATTAGTGATCTGAGGAAATTAGTATTTTAAAGACATGATTATTTAACTTCTCAGAGTGCAAAACCTGCAAAAATGCTTTTTTTGTAGAAGAATTTTACAGAAATTCTTGAGGTACGTGTAGTTCCTGAATGTAAGCCATTTTTATTTATCATGTGTTTTATTGCACTTGCAATATTACCTTACCTTTATTACCTTACTCAAAATCACAACCCACTGAACATAGATGACTACTGTAGTGACATCTTGCACAAAAAGGTTAATTAGTTTAAACTTAATGTTTTGGTTCCACACAGTTTTAGCTTTATAGCCTGTTTTAAGTTAATTTGGTCTTTGAAAAGAAAGTGGAAATATTTAATAGGCAATATTAAAGCTACATTTTCCACATTTAAATATTTAAATGAGCTGTCACGATGTCCTTTTTGTGTCTCATTACTCTTTCCTGATACATAGGTGACATGCTGGGTCCACCTCTACCTGATGTGCCCCTCCTCTCCTCAGGATTAGACCCTTCCTCTACCACCACCACCTCCTCCTGTCTCCCAGCTCCTGATTGTAAAGAGAAGAAGAACAGCTCAAAGAAGAAGTGTCCATTCAGCTACCAAGATGCCTTCATGGAGCCCAGCGAAGTTGTGATGGTCACCTCCTCGGCCATCTCCTCCGTCTCCAGTACCGCCACCACTGTCCAGTCAAGTAATAATCACATCCACGTTTCATCTAAAAGACCCGCCTCGCTAGGTAAAGAGGGTAGCCAGAAGCTGTTGGGTCACTAGCATCTGAAGCCAATTGCTGTGTTAATACAGAGAATATATTTATGATCGATTTTGAGTCATTTGTTAATGAATATAATGATTTGTTTGCCAAAATGAAATATTGTATAAGTAACTAAATGGAAATTTAAAGATTTTAAACCAAATCAATATAATTTACACCCCAAATAATAAAGCCCTAAAATTATTTCACCACACAAGTATTGATTTCTTTTTTTTTACTCCTGTGTTCTTAAATGTCTTTGTGCTCTTTTTCTAGGTGAAGTGTTTCACAATATAGTTAAAGAGGACCATATACAACCAAGCCCTGTTGCCCCTAGGAGTAGTCCCACTGGCCTGACACCTCTGCCCCCTCTTAACGGGCCCACTCACCCTCCTGCCCCTAACGCACACTTAGCCAGCATGGGCACTCAGCCCTTCCCAAAGACTGTAACTCCGGCCCCAGGCTTCATGGAGGCCCACCAGGGGCTGTGCCTGTCCACTGGGGAGCAGCCGACCACTCCAGCTGAAGGTCCAGTTAGTGGACCCAACAGTGTGTGCAGGTCAGTGCCTCTTGATGTAGAAACTCACCTTTGTTTATGTCTGGAAAACTGCTTTAGTGTTGATATTTGGTAAACAGTGTTTCAGAAACTACCAAGCTCTGGCTTAAAGGAGCATTCCAGCATAATCTGCTGCGTCTGGAGTTTGTCGTCATGCTACATTTCCTTGCGCTTAGAAAACAACAGATATCCCACTGGCTCAAATCTCACTTATAACACATGCCACTTGGCAGACACCTCAGGAAAAAGTCAAAAGATGTAGCAACAGTTACTAGATGATAGGTTATGCTGCACTAAGCTGTGTTGTCTATGCAAAAAATCCAGTTCATAATATTATCTGAAAGTTGAACCAAAAACACATGCGGCACAGTAAACAGCAGCTTCTTAACCCTTAGGAGTCTGAGGGTATTTCACACACTTTATTTTTTTCCCCAAAGTGTTACACAGGCTTTAGTTCAGCACAAACTCAACAACAACAGTGTCAAAACAGTAAGAGTGTCATAAATCTATATTTTGATTAAATCTGCTCTAAACTTAGACTTTCCAAAAACCTATTTTCAGATGTGCTGATATATTGTGAAACAACACTCTAAACATTTCTAGCCAAGACTTTTGAGCTCTGAACTGAATAAACAGAGGTGTTGGCTACACACTGCTCATTACAGTTTTTATACATTGTATGTGCTTTAATTCAGCCACAGTTACTAACCCTACAATGAATATTCATGAGGTATCTGTGATTCACTCAGGACAGGTCTATTGTTCAGGATCACCTCAGCTGAGAGGATTTTGTTTGTCAACAGTCCTCAGATTGCTGGCCACTGGAACCCACCAATGGAATGTCCAGATTTACCATGTCATTATCACATGAGCATGTCTTTTGGCAGGAAAATATACGCAGCTTCTCTGACTCGCTCTCACAGACGTTTCTGCTTATTTAAGCTTCTCTCTTGGAATCTAAAAATATATTTCAGTTCAATATGTATATATTTGAAAATAAGACCTTTTAAGTTTTCCGATGTATTGTTTCTAGGATAAAATCACGCAAAGTTACGTAAGGGTTGGTATTTTTTTTTTTTTTTTTTTTAGTTTACTGCCTGCGGAAGAGCCGGCCCTAGAGGGTTAAAATCATTGCCACGGTTCCTGTCTATTAACTGTATTTGTGTTGCAGTGATCCGGACTGCGAGGGCCATCGCTGCGAGGGGGGTGGGGCCTTTGAGCACCAGACGTACGACGGTGAGGAGAGTCCGGATGAGGACAGCTGCTCTGAACATAGCTCCTCCACCTCCACCTCTACCAATCAGAAGGAAGGAAAATACTGTGACTGCTGCTACTGTGAATTCTTCGGACATGGAGGGGTGAGAGAGCCCACTTGTCATCTCTGTCTGCTCACGCTGAACGTATAACAAAACATCATGCACAGTTCACCTAAAATGTGCACTGCCTTGACTAAAGCTTCAGTCATGTTAGCTGTCTCACATTTGCTTCTTAAGCCTGGTTCACACTACAGGATTTTTACATTCCTAAACATTGAAACTGAGACACCCAATTCTCCTTGATCATTGTTAGTCATAAAGGCACCTGCACCCTCACACACTATCAGATTATACACACCTTACCAATCAAAACTTTACAGGAGTTTTCAAGTGAACTAGATGTAAACAAACATGGCAAATGACAGTGAACCAATTTCAGTGCTTGCTCATGAAAAAGAAAAGGATGTTAAACTTTAACAGCTCACATTATATAGACACTCACGCAGCTCCACAAGTCCATCTCACTCACCATTTAACCACTTTTAACTTCTCCTGTACACACTGACACCGGTTCAGCTCAACTCTCATTAGTTGATCTTTCAGCCCTGACGAAGTTTTACACCAAAGTGAACTGATTGTTCCACCCCAGACTACAGGATACTGAGTCTAAAT
The DNA here is from genome assembly GCA_036984385.1 of Crenuchus spilurus. Taxonomy (NCBI): domain Eukaryota; kingdom Metazoa; phylum Chordata; class Actinopteri; order Characiformes; family Crenuchidae; genus Crenuchus; species Crenuchus spilurus. Next base: position 10,337 of record BRDA01004712.1, read on the forward strand.
GTGGGACATGTTTAAAATTGTCAGTGGGGAGCAGCCCTGATTGCGCTGGGAGAAGATCAGAGGTAAAGATGACCTAGACGACACTTCACTAAAGCATCATCTGAGAAGATGATCACCCTGAAATACGGAGACTTTCTACGATTGTTAGGAGGAGCAAATCAGCCTCAAAATCAGCCAAATTAACCTGTAGTGTGAACCAGGCTTTAGCTTTGCATTGGAGACAGTTAAATGTAATCTGTGTAGAATTAGATGAAATATTAAATCTGTTAGAACATTTTGGGTGCAGATTTTGTACATCATGCATGTTTTGGCCAATGAACCACTTACAAAATCAAACATGCGGATGTATAGAAGTAGTAAATGTTTTTGTACACTATTAAAATACACTTTCAGGGGCCCAAAGTGGCTCAGCGGACTAAAGCACTACCCCTGTGATCTGAGGATCAAATTCAAGTTCAAATTTCAAATTCTGATCATGCTGTTTTTAGAGTGCTATTGACAGCGGGGCTTTGAGAGAGCAGAACTGGCCGTGCTCTTTCTTTGGGTGGGCAAGATGGCGCACTCTCCCTAGCACTATAAACAATGTCGACTGATCAGAACTGAGGATCTGTGCTTTCCTCAGAGTGAGCTAGCTGCCCGGTGGTGATGTATCGCTAGCAAGTCGGAAAAAAAGGCCAATCACTGGTGTTGGAGGAGGCCTGTGCTCGTCTGCCCCCTCCCAAGAGAGTCAGGGACATTGCAAGTGAAAGGGAGAATTGATAAAAGGGGTGGGGCTAATTAATTACAAAATTATATTGGGGAGAAAATTGTAGGTAAAATAATAATAATAATAATGCACTTTATTTATATAGCGCTTTTCAGGAACCTCAGACACTTTACAAGTAAAACAATACAGCATTAAATATATATATATATATACACGTGTGTATTACATCATTACGTATTTACTAATTTATAAAGTATTGACCTAAATTCTCTGTGGCACTTTCAATCAACTGCAGGTTAATAATTATGTTACTGTTACATATCATCACTAATCCTGGCTCTGTGTGTTTTGTAGCCGCCTGCAGCCCCCACCAGCAGGAACTATGCAGAGATGCGAGAGAAGCTTCGGCTGCGGCTCACCAAACGGAAAGAGGAACAGCAGCCAAAGAAGGAGGAGCTGGTCCTGGAGCGGGATGGGGTGGAGGACCATCGTAAGGTGGAGGACTTACTACAGTTCATCAACAGTGCCGACAACAAACCAGTCAGCAGCGCCAAAGCAGCCAAACGGGCCCGCCACAAACAGAAGAAGGTAAACCTGACTCCTGCCGAGGTTGACGTGTTCCTCGGGCAGCTATAAGGCTGTTGTTAGGTTGTTTAAATGTTAAGTGCATAGTAAGTCATTTCATTATCGCACAGTTATGGAATTACAACAATATTGGATTGACATACTGTGTTAAGTTTGTGTACTTTAGCATCTAATGTTTCAATTTCAAAGAAAATACTTTTATATCAGTAACAATAATCAAAAATAATTTACAAAAATACCTTCCAAAGAAAAAATGGCATTGATTTTAAAGAATAGAAGCACTTTCCCGTTAAATTCTACACGTCTGTCGAGACATTCAAGCCACGTGTAAGAATGAGAACTTTTAAAGCATATACATCATATAGGGAACTCGGGGAAATTTCACGCTAAGAATGCTTTGTTTGTTTTGAGTTGTAACACAATGTCTGTGGGTGTGCTTGTGATTTCCAGCTGGAGGAGAAAGCCCGTCTGGAGGCAGAGGCGCGGGAGCGAGAGATGCAGCAGCAGCTGCTGGAGGAGCAGCGGAGGCGGCAAGAGGAAGAGGAGGAGGCGCTGAAGCAGGAGCTTCTACGACTGAAGGAAATGAGGCAACTCCGCTCTACCAAGAAGAAGAGGAAGGAAAACAGATCCAAAGAAGCAGCACCTACAGTGGCTGCCAAGCATGAAGCACCTTCCCCTGCTCTCGTTCCCACTAACAACCCTCAGCCGCTGCGCCAGACAGCACAGAACGTTCTGGAGAACATGCAGAACGGCAAGTCGCAGCTGCTGCACAGCCTCATTCACCTCGCCCCTAAGGAGTCTCGCCTGGAGCCAGAGACGCAGTGTTCAGCCAAGAGCGTCCAGTCACCTCAGCAAAGCCCAAAGAGCAGCAAAGAGAAGCCTGTCGACCTCCCAGCTCTCCAAAATGGCACTCTGCCTCACGCAGAACATAACAACAAGACCAAATCCAAACAGCAGCCCAACAACACTTCTCGAACCAACGGAGAGGCTTCCAAGAAGTCCCCCGAGGTCTCACGGGCTCCAGAATCCACTCCCAAAGCAGCCAACGCAAATGGAGCTCACACAGACGCCAGGGGCAAGCCCAAGGCTTCTGAGGAGCAGCTCGTTGAAGCTAAAAAGGAGGAGAGGAATAATGGAAAGAAACAACAGAATGGAGCGAAAGAGGAGAGAAACTCCCCAATAATAGAGCCTCCATCTGTAGAGGTGTCCCAAATGAATGGAAAACCAGCGCCAGCCGAGTCCCCCCAACCTAAAGGAAAAGCCAAGAAAAACAAGAAAAAGAAGGCAGACAAGATGAATAATTCTATAGGTGAGCACTGTTGGAGGTACACACTGATTTATATGCAGTGTCGGATCAGCCCTGACATTTTCCCACCATGTCTAAGGCTATGTTCACATTACCAGGCTGAAGTGACTCAAATCTAACATTTTTGGCCTTAATGTGACACACTTTTGATGGGCCATGTCATAGCTAATCATCAGGTACATACGGAGGTCATAAATGTGAGAGATCAGATTTCACACATTGAAATGTAAAGCACACAGTGATGCCCACCGTCACCACCACCAACAAAAAGCATTGTATTTGTGCAGGGTTGCCATGTTTGTGTTTTAATCTGGCCGGATGCAGGGTTCATGAACTAAATCGAAAAGAAAATGAATGACATGAATATTTTTTCTTCTTCAAAGATTTCTAATGAAATGTTTTAGATTTAGGGCTAGTTTCAGTTAATGTCACACATTCAGCTGAAGAATCATTGGCAATCTGGCAACCCAGTGTTAGTGAGACCGCATTAAAACAGGTCACAGACATGTTAGTAGTCGATGTGTGGTGGTGTTTAGCTCAGGAGGACAGTAAACAGCTGCTGGACTGAACATGATCAGGTGAAGAAGGTGAATAAAAGCCACACGGCTGATGTTTTAGCAGCTGTGTGTGTAAACAGAAGACGTCAGAACTGATTCAAGCTTTTCTAATCAGATTTGAGTCACTTTCATATGTGGTTCCAGATCAGATACGTATCTGATCCGTGGTCATGTGACTTGAATGTGACATCAGATTTTATGTCTTTTACCTTGTACACATGTAGTGGGTGAGGCAGCGTTGGCTTCTCTTGTTTACTCACGTAGCTGTAAAAACAGCAAAAGCAGCCAGCTGTCATTTATTCACCTTCTTCACCTGATCATGTAGAGTCCAGCATCTGTTTACTGTCCTCCTGAGCAAAACACCATCACACATCAGCTACTAACACGTTTTACCAGCTTTACTCAAATCAGACACAAATACAAGGTTGCCAGATCCCCCAATCCTTCCGATTTTGTAACATAAAGTCACACGGCACAAACAGAAACTAGCCCAAAATCTAAAGTGACACATACATATCAGTGAGCTTTAAAATGTAAATCTTCTTCAAATGTTACTTTCTCATTCAATCCCTTTTATTTAGTGCAGAAACCTGCAAACCACCAACTCTGAACCTTTTCTGGCAACTGTATTTTGCAAACCTGGCAACCCTGCATAAATGTGATGCTTTTTGTTTTGGTGATGAAGGCGATTTGTATACACGCATCAATGTCTGCATGTGAGCCGTTTCAGGGACAGATTGGTAAACATTACATACAGATACAGCTCACTTACATTTGTGAATGTGAACCGTTTGGATAATTAAATCTGATTTGAGTAAAAAAAATCGGATTTAAATAATGTGGCTTGTAAGGTGACCGTAGCCTCAGATCCAGTGTCCTACAAGCCATGTTTTTAAAATAGTTTGGTTTACCCTTCTTATAAACAGCATGGATTGGCATTTAATTTTAGTTTTTAGATTTTTATAGCATTAATCATCTAATATCCTAAAATATTTCCACCCATATGATAAAATAAACACATTTTCCATATCACAAGCTTTATTACGTTTTTGGTCAATGTAATAATAAATGCATTTTAGAGCAAGTCATGTGATTATAAAAAGTCTTAAGTCTATTTAAATATTTACTCAGAAATTAAGTGTTTGTATGTTTTTAGACGATGTGTTCCTGCCCAAAGACATTGATCTGGACAGTGTTGATATGGACGAGACTGATCGTGAGGTGGAATACTTCAAAAGGTGCAGCTCCCGTTTACTTAAACTGTACCGTCACTTCTTACCTTTTGGATTGTTTATTGTTTCAAACTGGTTTTATTTTCATCTCATCCCAGGTTCTGCTTGGACTCCGCCCGACAGACAAGGCAGAGGCTGTCCATCAACTGGTCCAACTTTAGCTTGAAAAATGCCACATTCGCTGCAGAGTAAGAGACTAGAGACGGGTTTCCCTTGAAGAGACTGGCAGCAATCAATCAGCAATCCCAGTTTTCTCTCCCTCTCTCCTCCTCTCACCAGGCTGACTGCTGACCCAGTGCTGCTATGCTCCAGCTGCTCCTTTGGCCTCCATTACCCACGCTGCCTTGCCTCGTCCTTGTTGCTGTGTGGTTCCTACTGAGAACCCGGACTCGGCTTATATTCTTGCAGTGCTAAAGGAGGGGGGGCATCAAAGACAGGAAAAAAACAAGATTTTGTGTCCTTTTTTTTTTTCTTTCAACATTTTGGCTTGTGTGCTTTCATGTCTGGGCATTTCTCTTCGGCCTACACCATACAGTGGGTTTCCTCTGGCCTCCCGAGTTTGTCAAAAAAAAAAAAAAAGCTTAATATATGTTCAGAAGGCAAACGGGAATAAAAAAGACAGTTCAGAAGTGGGGAGGAAAACAAAACGCCTCCCAGTATTTCTGCTCCTGGCGCTGCACTTGATTGCAGTTAGTTGAGAAGGGTACGGGACTAGTCTGCTTCAGCTCCCTCCCACTGGCCACTTGGTCCACAACCACGAAGTTGGCTTATACTTGACCGATTGTTCTCGTTGGGTTTTCAGTTCCATTTAACAATTGTTCAGTAAAGTGTTTTTTTTCTTGTTTTTTTTTTTTGTTTGTTTGTTTTTTTTTCCTTTTCAACTTGTAGCCAGCTTATATCAGAATACTTTCAGAATCAAATTGAAAGAAAAAAACAATACTCACACTATCGATCTGTTATAGAGTGTATATTGTATTAACACTGAAGCCTGACTGGCTACTTTTTAACATATTGTTAAGTAATATTAAAATCTTGTCTTTCTTTTTTGAAAGATGGAAATACAGTAGAATGGCAGGACTACGTGACTTGTGTGCTTATTTCATTGTGATTATCACATAGATTATCACTTGGGTTCTTTTTTTCGCTCTGCCGTGGCCCAGATTAGTCACTTAAATATGAGGTGAATTCATGGTGAAATTGTGAATGGACTTCTGGTAAACTGAACAGTTTCCAGGCCTCAGTGACAGATTCATAGATACATCGCTTTGCCTTAAACATGCATTTCCTAAATAAGCTTGTGTTCAAGTCATAATTAACTCTAAATGATGGCTATAAAGTTCAAAGTCACATTCACATGTTCACTTTTTTTTTTTTTTTTTTTTTTTTTTTTTTTTTTTTTTGCGGTAATCTATCCATTCACTTCCCTTTTACTGAAAGACAGAGATGTTTTCATATAGAAGTCCAGCGATGATCTCTCTGCCAGTAGGTATGTTGAATATTGTGGAGAAATGGTGTTCAAAGCCTGGGAAACTCACTAAACTGATTACAGAACAGTGCAGCAAGATTCCAGTAATGATTGGCACCAGACACACCTTATTCCACCCCGGGACTTCCCTGTCACCCAAGAGGAGAAATATTCCAGTGGAAAAGATCAGGAAAACAATCTGCGACGTATGTACATTTTGATACCTCTTTCCCGCATGTAAAGGGGGAAATCATTACTGAATTAACCTTTTAGCAGTGCTGGCTGGTTTGCCTTGTTGCTCTGAGCTGTGTCTTTGCTCTTTTACTGTAGATGTGTCCTGCTGACTTCTGAAGACCCAAAAGGAAGCATAAAGGTGAAGTTAAAATATCACCATTTTATTTAAATGTGACTCAGACAGGCATGTGGTCTGTAATAGCAGAAATAATAAGTTGTTATAGTCACAGATGGTGTCAATTTTGGGTTATTTTTGATACTTGAGTAATAATTTTTTTAAAGGCCAAATTTTAATCAAAAGTTACACGGCGGAGTAGAGAAATACTGTTTTCTGATAATCAGTAAATATCTGAATGGCAACCTGTGACAGCAGCTACAACTACAGCTACAAACAAATGGACCATAAACTTGAATCTATTGATCCATTTGAGACTTTTGAAGAGTGGTAATCCTAATTTTGTGGCAACCGGGGTATAAGCAGGTTAATGTCTGCATCCTTTAGTTTCATAGAACAGGTAGTGATGTGCTACATTTTAGCCAGTACAACTCATATCAGAACATTATGTCCACCTCTGGTTTGACCTGATGCCACATGACAGGGTTTACTCCATGTATAAATAAGAGAGCACACCAGTCAGTTGTAGCAGAGTGTAAAACCATCAACATGGACCAGATGTGATGTGACTGATGTCCAAAAGGACATGATAATAGTGTGCCTCCCAACGGCATAACAGTGGTGCCCCACTGGCCATTAATGCTAGAGGGGAACCATGACTGATGGGTGGTACAGAGCCACAGTGGACTATCTCCTCAGAGTAAAAAAAATAAATACATACAGTGAGGAAAATAAGTATTTGAACACCCTGCGAATTTGCAAGTTCTCCCACTTAGAAATCATGGAGAGGTCTGAAATTTTCATCTTAGGTGCATGTCCACTGTGAGAGACATAATCTAAAAGAAAAAAATATTTTTTAATAATTTATTTGTGTGTTACTGCTGCAAATAAGTATTTGAACACATGTGAAAATCAATGTTAATATTTGGTACAGTAGCCTTTACAG
>BRDA01004713.1:199-25419 GCA_036984385.1 Crenuchus spilurus
ACTAGCACTTTCACTTTCACTGGACAGCGGTCAAAGGTAATGACTGACCTCTTCTTCTACGCTAGCATCTAGGGGATGCTACGACTGCCGCGCCCCAAGCGGTTGGCATACTTGAACTAATTTACGCTACTCGTTACTTGGAATTTTACTCGTTACCTGGAACAAAAATATTCCGAGATCTCGACTCGTTACCTGGAATACTCGTTAGTAGGGATGCTCGTAAGTACGGTTACCACTGTACTAGAAATTCATTTGTAAGACTCCTCGAATAAGCAGTTCTCAGCAACAAAAGTGTTCAGAATATGTGAAACTAGTGCTGCTATTAGACAGGTGAGAGTTTTAACTAAGCCAGTTTTTGAAGATGGAGATGATCAGGAGTGAGAAATGTATCCTGGGCATTGGGGTAACACCTCTACTCTTTTAGAGCAAATGTCTACGGATCATTTTCTGATTTTTTTTTCTCATCTGAACGACAGCACCATTTATGTACAGTAGTACAGAGCCTCCATCACTGGGGCTTTGGGGTCCACACAGAACACAGGAGTAGCACCTCCTGTTGTCCACAAACACCATTTCCAGCAGACACACAGGCTTTTCCTTGGAGGTCTTCCATCCAAGTACTAACTAGACCCAGACCTGCTTAGTTTCAGTGCATGTTATGTTGTTTAGGTGCTATGGTGTCTCGGAGTGTTGCCTCACATTAGTTAAGCTTTAGAAATAAAACCACATACAATGTCTAAACACTGTAATGAGCAGTGTGTAGCCAACACCTCTGTTTATTCAGTTCTGAGCTCAAAAGTCTTGTCTAGAAATGTTTAGAGTGTGTTTTTCACAATATATCAGCACATCTGAAAAAAGGTTTTTGTAAAGTCTAAGTTTAGAGCAGATTTAATCAGAATATAGATTTATGACACTCTTACTGTTCTGACTCTGTTGTTGCTGAGTTTGTGCTGAACAGAAGCCTGTGTAACAGTTTAGTAAAAAATAATTTTAGGTGTGTAATTTGTATAAAAGTGAAGGCATGTCAGACCCTCAGACTCCAGCGAGTTAACACTTTAAATAATTGAGTAACATATATATCATTTTGGTCTCTCCAATATTATTCTAATGTAATTGTAAAAAATAATGAGAACTCTCTATAAATAGATACATTTTTGGTGTATGATGATGTAACTTGACATAGTGGCATGTGCCATGTTCTCTGCACAGATATTGATGAATGTCGAGACGGTACTCACCTATGCAGGTACAACCAGATCTGTGAGAACACCAGAGGGAGCTATCACTGCACCTGTCCCAGGGGCTACCGATCACAGGGCGTGGGTCAGCCCTGTCTTGGTATGCGTCACCCACACACCTCACAAGCCCTGGCTGCTTTGCTATTGCTTGCTGCCGAGCTGCTCAGCTGCCTCCATGCTTTTTATTTTCCCAACTTAATGCACCGCTCTTTCACTTCTGTGACTTCTGAACATGCTCCTGAGATCAGTTCACACACATACATACATCTCCTTGCTTGCTTGAACTGCTGCATTGCTTCCAGTACCTGATACACACATACATCGTTGTGAATAGAGGAGAACATTAAACTAATGTTCAGAAATGGAGAATCCCCAGGCCGCAGACCAGTCTGGACCAAATATGACCCATTACCGGTCAGTTAAGGCAGTGACGAGCGTACTGTGAGCCAAAACTGGCCTGGCTGTAGTGGTCATGTTTAAGGTTTGTCATGGCATTTGAACAATGAGCCACATGCTACGTGTAAAATATATGAACGACAATTTTATTTTGGGTCAGAACTGGCCCAGTTGTATCCAGTCAGCTGTATCATCCCTGGGTTATAGTTTAATTCGGGATAAACTTGAGATTGTGTTCTGGCACCCAAAACCAGACAGTCATCACCATCATTCCAAGGCAGTATGTGACCCAATGAAAGTAGTAAATGTAGGCCAGAACTGGGCCATCACTCATTTGCTATCAGGGTCCACATTCACTTTGCCCAGTGAGGTACAGTACACGAGAGCAGTGGAGGAAAAGGCGTGTCGAACCGGTAAGTCCACTCTCACAGCAAGGCCAGCACTACTCTATCCTGTCTTCATCCTCTTTTCTTGTCTTCTACGTTTGAATCTTTTATTCATGCTTGGGCCTTAAAATAATTTGCCCAAAAATTTACACGGTTTCTCAAATGCAGTCAAAACTGGGACAGGAGTCATGTTTAAAGCTTGTGAAGGTTTACAAACTGAACTCCGTGTGAAATGTTTGAGAGTCTTTTTCCATGTTGGGCCAAAATTTGCCCAATTATAGTCAGCCACCTGAGGTATGCCTTTATTCAGGCTAAACTGAGGATGTTCCACTAAGTTTTGGACAATGTCTTCACTGTCGTTCCACAGTCATATGTGGCCTGATGGGAGGACATCTCTCTTGGGACATAAGCAAGCCCAGCTGAACTCAAAGCAATAAGGAAGTAAACTTCAGACATGAGTCTGAGCTTGTTGACTACATTTGGGAAAAGGGGATATTGTGTAAATTTTGCGCTTTGCTGAACTGATCCTCTAAATGCAATGCTTTGCTCTGACATTTACAGAATGTGATTTATTAGACCTCCAGAACGGTTCCAAGTCAAATCACCTGAATTCTACGAGTTCTGACTGAAATGAATGAATGACAGAGAACAACTGTTTGGCATTTATTCCTGCATGGTACACATGCTGTTATTTAGGGCTGTTTACTGATCCCCTTCTTTCCTTTTCTCTCCCCTACATGCAATTTCCACTGTTTCCTTCTTTCTTTCTTCCTCCTAAACACTCTCCTTCTGCGATCATCCCCCTTTTCTGTTTACCCATCTCTTCCATTCCCTCTTCTTCTCTTTTGCCCTCTGTCTCTCTCTCTCTGTTGTGCCTTGCTGCGAGAGCAGACATTAATGAATGTGAGCAGGTGCCGATGCCCTGTGCTTACCAGTGCGTGAACAGCCCAGGCAGCTTCAAGTGCCTGTGCCCTCCAGGGCGCCACCTGTTGGGTGATGGGAAGTCCTGTGCGGGGCTAGAGCGCTTGCCCAGCTATGAGAGTTATTCATACGGCTTCCGAACCTCGCAGACCTCTCCTGAGCGTCGTTACCACAGCCTGGCCTCTCAGAGCTACCACTCCTACATGGCCAACGGAGGGCGCTACACGGTCAGCACTGCCCGCTCCTCACGCTCTCGCAGGGCCTCTAAGGCTTGCCCTCATGGCTTTAGAGCAAGAGGGGACCAGTGTCTAGGTAACTAATATACAGTAGCTGTTTCTGGCATTACAGATACATTGGGATGGGAGGATTTGTAGACCACTGATATAATTAAACTGGGTCTGTAAGAATCTGGACAATGACAACATTTTGGTTCTGTGCTCTCTCTGAATCAATGACTACCCAGATAGCAAGCAATTCTGGACTAAATATGGCCCAATTAAGGCACTTATAGGTCAGTTATGGCAATTATTAGTGTGCTATGGACTAAAACTGGCCTGGCTGTAGGAGTAATGTTTAAGGTTTGTCATTACATTTTAAATACAAATACAACCTACAGTGTAAAATCTCTGACCTCCACAAACCCCATTTCCAGAAAAGTTGGGACACTTGCAATAAAAACTGAAATCTGTCATTTGTTCATTTGAAACCTTATTTAACAGACACAAAGAAAATATTTCAGCACACTGAAAAGCTGGCACAGAGTCGCATCATAATTTTTTAATTCTTTAATAATATTTTTGTATTTTTTATCATAATTTTTATTGTTTGGGAATTGAAGATACTAATTCTTGCAGTTTTACAAGATGTTTTGTCTGTTCTTGCTGTAAACAAGACCTGAGCTGCAGTCTGTGGTCACTAAGTTCTTCATGATGTGCCAAATGTTTTCAATAGGAGACAGATCTGGACTACAGACAGGCCGGTGAAGCACACACTCTGTGTTTATGAAGCCGCACTGTTGTAACTTGTGCAGAATGAGGCCTGACATTGTCCTGCTGAAAAAGACATGGAGTTCCTAGGAATGTCATCCTTAAACGGCATAAATGTCTCTAAAATACCAGTATAAGCCTCTGCATCAGTGGTACCTTTGCATATATGCAGATCAGCCATGCTGTGATTTAACTGTCTGGATGGAGAAGATTTCATCTTCAGCAGCAGAATCTGATGTCCCTAAAACAAGCTGAAACTTACGCGTCTGACCATAGAACACATTTCCACAGTACTCTCAAGCCCAGATGGCTGTGTGCTTCACGGTACCATGATGCTTAAAAGTTAAAGAAGGGTTCAAGTCAACTAACACTTTACAGATTTCCTTTTTTATTGTGTTTTTATTGTGTTTTCTGGACATGGAGTTTTGTGTTTTGGGCTAAAACTGGCCCGATTACAGCCAGAACACTATAATATCCCTGCATTTTGGTGTAAATGTGGTTAAACTGAGGTTGTGTTTTGCCATCTGGATTTGAATAAAGTTATCACTGTCATTCTGCTATGTGGGCTAATGAAAGTAATAAATATGGGCCAAAACTGGGCCATCACTCATCTGATATCAGGCTGTGGTCCAGAGATGCAAACTGTATGGAGACATTACAAGATGCAAAGCATATCACCTTTGGCCACTTATTATTGTGAATGCTGATAGTGCACATCAGTGTGCAGAATCTTCTTAACAGTGAATCTTTTTGATTGGTCAATTCTTGTCAGCCAATCCCAAGTCCCAGTCCCACTGAACACTTCATTTGAAAACAAAAAGCCTGTCAGAATGTCAAATATCTTGTGGATAATATGCACCAGAGCAGTACAGATGTTTACTGTCCAGTTACTTACAGGCTGCATATGTAAATGTGGCCTAATAGAGTACACACACTCAGAGTCCTAATAGAGGACTCACACTGCAAAAATGATAAACACGTCACGTTTCATAATATCTTTGTTTTTTTGGTATTTTTAGTTTCCTGCATAAGCTCAGCAGATGACTGTCATATTGTATTAACATTTCATGATTTGCTCTCCTGTACAGTGATATGTTGCTATTAATGTGTTTGTTTGTCTATGTAGATATCAATGAGTGTGAGCAGAGAGACACCTGCCAGCATGAGTGTATGAACACACTAGGCAGTCACAAATGCTTATGTCCCAGTGGCTATCGCCTCATGACCAATGGCAAAACCTGCCAAGGTGAGAAACGGCCACCTGGTCCACTTGTAATGCAGAGTCTTACATAGAACATGAGTGCTTGTCTGTAAACCTGATACATCCTACTTAAATAAACAGAACTGTTGTTTTTGGATGTTTCTTTTGTAACATCATTGTCTTCAACAGACGTTGACGAGTGCGTGGAGCAGAAGATTCAGTGTGGTGTCAACAGAATGTGCTTCAACATGAGAGGCAGCTACCAGTGTATTGACACACCCTGCCCGCCAAATTACCAGAGAGACCCGTCCACAGGGTAGGTCATGCCTTTGTACTGCCACTCCAGTTCATTCTTCAGTATAATATGGACATGACATACACTCACTGGCCACTTCATTAAGTACACATACCTTCTGTCTACACTCATTGTGCATTGCATCAACTCTGTATACTGTTATCCTCCTTTCACCGTGTTTTCAGTGATCAGGACCCCACAGAGAAGCTATTATTTGGGTGGTGGATCATTCTCAGCACTGCAGTGACACTGAGGTGTTTAAAAACATCCACAGCTTTGATGTGTCTGATCCACTCTAACACACTAACACACCACCACCACATCAGTGTCACTAGAGTACTGAGAATGATCCACCACCCAAATAATATCTGCACTGTGGCAATCCTGACAGTTGAAGAACAGGTGACAGGAGGATAATAAAGTATACAGAGCACCTGTTTGGTCAGTGAAGGTAATAAAATGGTCAGTGAGTGAAGGTACCTGTACCTAATGAAGTGGCCAGAGCATGTATGATGGACCAAGAGTAAAGTCTCAGTTCAGATTAAAGGAATAATCTAATCATCTAATTTACACATTTTTTACGTAACTGTTGTCATTTCTGTGCATACTTGCAAATGAAGTGGTCTTCTTTCTATCAAACTCACTTTCCCTCCATTTTCAGCTTCTGTCTGAAGAACTGCCCACCCAATGACCTGGAGTGTGCGCTGAGTCCCTACGCGCTGGAGTACAAGCTGCTGTCTCTGCCCTTTGGCATCGCTGCCAACCAAGACCTGATCCGTCTCGTTGCCTACACTCAGGATGGGGTGATGCACCCACGGACCACCTTTCTAGTGGTGGATGAGGACATCACTTTGCCCTTTGCACTGCGTGATGAGAAACTGAAGGGTGTGTTGTTCACCACGCGGCCATTGCGCGAGCCACACACCTACCGCATGAAGGTGCGGGCCCTGTCTTATGGTGCAGATGGGAGCATAGAGTATCAGACCACCTTTATTGTCTACATCGCCGTCTCAGCCTATCCCTACTAAGAGCACTTTACTATGACTGGGAGAGAGAAAGGTGGAGATGTGTGTTTTGTGCAGGACACTGTGTGTGTATGTGTGTGAGAGAGTTATTGTGTGTCCAGTCCTATATCCTCCACTTGAAGAAAAACACACATCTGGTAACTTCATGCCTCAGACTGAGTCGTGGAACTGTAAAGCCCAGTGGGTAGAAAATTGTTAATAAATAAAAGTGGACTTAGCAGTAAGCCCTGGTGCATGCCACAGAAAAGACTGCTTCACCTACAGCTAGAGCCTGAAGACTGCAGGTTGGAGAAAGCAGCCAAGCAACTATGTGGTATGGACTTTCCTCCTTGCCAATTCATGCAACGGTCCCCTCTCTTCAGGGTTAATGGTGGTGAAAACAGCTTTTTATTTTAAAAAGGGCAAAAGTACATGTATGTCTACCTATTAACTTATTGGAAAGTGCTTGAAAATTGAAAGACAGTATACAGTCATACATCAGAAATTAGAATATGCTGAAGTTTTTTTGTTTTGAAAAACATTTTTGTTCACAACAGAATAAAAGTAAACGTGTTTTATGAATCTCCAGTGAGTTTGAGTAAATTTATAGTGAGTTTGAGTAAAAGACTATTCAAACAGTATGAATACTGTGTATCTCTCAGACTACAAGTTTCTGCAGTCTGTGATGCTTTGAGGTGTCATGTCATCTGCTGGTGTTGGTCCACTGTGTTTAGTCCAAAGTCAGCACAGCATCTACCAGGAGATTTCAGATTTCCATCTACTGATAAGCTGTATGGAGTTTTCCTTTTCCGCAGCTGCCCACAGTGCCAACACTACAACCAGCCGAGTTGCTTACCATGACATTACTGTGCTTGATTGCTCAGCCAACTCATGAGCTATGTCATTCTGATCAACACTAAATGAGAGTTTTGAATTAAACTTAAACATCTACATTTTGGTTTGGTGTATGACTGTATATTCCATCTGTCTGGTTGTCAACATGATTTTTAGGACTGGTTGAGAAAGAAGCTTTTTTGCTTAGTAGCATTTGTCCAGTAAAGGGCAGGGGTGAAAACACCACCAAAGATAACCAAAAACACATATTTATCTCAGGTAAGCGCTGCCTTCCTATAAAAAATGACTTGTCCATAACATGGCTTTACATTCTTAATTATGTACAGTGCTTTATATAATTGTTTTGCTGCATTACAGGTTAATACACCGTTGATTGATTTCCAGTCCATGATAAAGATGTATTGTATTTTTCTGATATGTATATAAGCATTTGGTTTTCATTCTGTAATGTGTTGTATCCGTTGTTTAAAGCAGACAATAAATGTAAATCACAACTGATGTATGCACTGCCCTTCCTCATGTCTGTGAAGCGAAGCATGGATGCACGCAACAACTTTGTTTGTTCATAGGTATAAATCTTTATTATTCAATCTCAAAAGCACAAACATAAAAAATGAATATTTAGTAAGGCAGTTTCACACCAGTTTGGTTTGTAGAATGTTTTGCACTTGGTCACCAGAGTCTGAAACATGGCTGCATCAGAGAGATGTTCAAATTCATCACTAGTCTTGGTTTGAGACCGTGACGGGCTGCTTTTAAAGCAGCGAGCTCTCACTATGAATGACCAAAGACGTGACTGAGTACAGACAAATCAGCGGTGGTCCTTTAAGACTTGCAGTAAGTGCTTAGGAACGTAAAGACACAGATAGGGGTTAGGAATGATAGACTTCAGGATGAAGACATTTGGTAAAAGATGACCAACAAGAGCTTTAATAGCCTACCGTAGCATTAGTGAAGAACAAGGTTAAGAAAATGGCTGAGACACCAGTGAGAAACAACGGCTCTGAAAATGGCTGAAGCATGAACAATCAACAGTCAGTCAGGTGGCAATTTGACTGCATTTTGGTCTAGTTCTGGTCCTGAACAGCCTAATGTAGCAGTTTGGTGGCTTTCTTGTTCACACCAGCTTCTACTCAGCTGTAGGGCTGTCACGAGTAAATTAGCTGATTAATTATATAATTAATTGCAATTAATGATTTGTCTCAGTGTGGAAAACAAGCCTGAAGTGGCCAAATGAACTGATCAGCTGTCCTACTTACTGTCTGTCTATACTGACCACAAACACAGGTCGAGCTCAAATAAACAAACATTACTGACCGCTGCCCTCTAAAGCTTTAATGACATCAGTGTTTTTCATAACAGCATCACATGTTTCAGTTCAATCTGCTTCCTTTTATGTTCATTTATTTACCTCAACAGATGAGAATTCACTTTGTTTTTGTGAAACGTGACTGAAAGAGCATCTGTGGAAAATAATTCAGATTATCGAATATAATGATATGTAACGATCATGACAGCCCTATACAGCAGGTTTAACAGGCATGTTAGGAGGCCAATTACCAAACTGTGTAGGATACCGATCCTACAGGTCTAAAACTCCGCCCTCCTGCTACACACTGTATTTGTGGAGCCCAACAGAAGAACATTGGAAGCTATTCGCATTGTTTTAAGCAGCTAATGCCCTTTGGTTGTTTTAAGAGTGAATACTGAAGAGTGATGAGCCGGGATTACGTACTGAGAGGGCAGGAGTGGGAGGAAGCCTTTAGGGTATTAATCCTAATCCATCCCAGGCCAGACAAAGCTGGCAGACGGTCACGCCCAGCTAGTGACAGACGCCCCACCTGCCAAGCAGTCTGACCCCCACCCTCCAATCTGTGGTTGTGCATTTCAGGTTATGAATACATACATTTCCAGCGACCAGAAAGCACACATTAGGCAGGGAAACCCAAATCTCCTCAGGACATGTAATAGCTTTAAATCATACAAAAAGTTAAAAAAAAAATCATAATAGAAGATTTAATAAAATCATAATGACTTGCATTCTTAAGGAGATGTACCTTAAGCTGTTTTTCCTGAGACAAGCTAAATCTACCATAAAAATCAATGGCACCATTGTGTAGGTAATATGTATGAGCGTTTGTATGTAATCCAGATGCAGACAGACTGTAAGACAGAAAACCAGTGGAGCGCAGGATGTGAAGACAAGAGTTGTTCTGAGCACCTTGTAAAAGTCTCCTTTGTTCTGAGTGAACCAGCAGGTGCCAATCCTGTGGTTTTCTGTCAGATGGGTGGACCTGCCAGGGCCAGAGCTTACACGGTTTTCCTAGCAGTCAGCACCCTGACGATACAGCCCACTCCTCCTGCAGAGAGAGCCTGAGGAGAACATTACCAACATGAGTGTCCACAGCCCATCATATAATTTAGCCAAATTGATTTTTCACACAACAGAATTTGACCTCCATGTTTAACCCATTTGTGCGGTGAAACACACACACACACACATGAACACACTAGGCTGTGAGAATTTTGCACGAAGCGGTGGGCAGCCTTTATCCACCGGTGCCCGGGGAGCAGTTAGGGGGTTAGGTGCCTTGCTAAAGGGCACTTCAGTCATGTCCTGTCTGGGGATCAAACCAGCGACCTTCTGGTCACAAGACCAGATCTTTACCACTAGGCCGTGGCTGCCCCCCCCAAAAGACTTTTTCTTTTAAATTTTGTTCACAAGTTTGTCTAAGTCTGTGTTAGTGAGCACGTCTCCTTTGCTGAGATAATCCATCCACCTCACAGGTGTAGCATATCAAGATGCTGATTAGACAAATGAAATAAAATCTGTTCTGACTTTGATTAAAAAACAGCAGGTAATTCAGCTGTAATTCTATCAAAAGATGAGGGGAACATCCCAATCTGAATACGGCTACATTCAAACTTTTTTGCATGAGGTCCCATAAACTGATATCATGTAAATTATGAATTTGCTTATATATAATATATGCATTGTAGATTAATACTAAAGTCTAAACTATGAATAAACACATCTGTAATTATTTAGTAAACAAGCAAGTAAACAAACCAGAATATGTTTATATTTGACATTCTTCACAGTAGCACCTCTTGCTTAGATAACAGCTTTCTTGGCATTTTCTCAGTCAGCTTTATGAGGTAGTCACCTGGAATGGCTTTCAGTTAACAGCTGTGTCTTGTCAAGAGCTCATGACTTGCATTTCTTGCCTCTTAATGTGTTTGAGACATCAGTTGTGTGTCTACTTTGAAGTCAAATCTAAAACATGTTTTGGTTTGTTTAACACTTATATATATATATATAAACCCCAATGCCCAAGTATTACTGAGTTAGACACTGCAATGACAACAAATTACAATGTTGTGGAAAAAGTTCACTGTTGTTCATAATTTTATTTTAAAAGCTGAACTGTATATATTTTATATTCATTACATGTAAAGACATTTTTCAAGAGCAGCACTTTGGATCTTCAGAACAAGGTCTGAAAATGACTAAAATGTTGTCCCTAAGGATGCACTACCTTCTCATGCCACTGCAGGAGGATGGCGCTGCTGTTTTCCGATGGCCGCTCAAAGCCCTTGTAGATGTACTTCATCAGCAGGTCCACACCATTTTTGTCCAAAGACTGCACTCCCTTCTCTATGTCACTGGCCTTGAAGGAGCTGAGCACTTTAAGTACCAGTCCCTCAGCACGGTCCTGAAGAAACACAACCAAAGACCAGCCATTAGTGTGAACATCACAACATTAGCCTGTGGCAGCAAATAGGTGCAAGAACCTTCTTCAACTCTAGTTTTTGAAGAATTTGGTAAGGGTTGAGTTTATCCAATATACAATTTACTCAATGCACACCAGCCATAACATTAACACTACCTCCATGTATCTACACTCTTTGTGTATTTTGTCATTCACTATGTTCTTCAATGGTCAGGACCCCAGAGTACCAGCCAACAGCATCCTGCGGGCATCATCCTGTGTCCATTGCTGAAGGATGCCCAACACAAACTGTACAACCACACATGAGCTACTGTCTCAGACTTCTGACTCCTCTGATCTACAAGGTGGACCAACAAGGTAGATGTGTCTAAGAGTGGACAGTAAATGGACACAGTGTTTAACATCTCCAGCAGCTCTGCTGTGTCTGATCCACTCAACACACACTAACACACCACCACCACATCAGTGATAACAAGAATAATCCACCACACAAATAATATCAGCTCTGTGAGGTCCTGATCAGTGAAGAACAGGTGAAAGGAGGATAATAAAGTCTACAGAGAAACAGATGAACTACAGTCTGTAAGTGTAGAACTATTGATTGCCCACCGGTCCAGTCCAAGGCTGATGGAAGGCTGATTACTATTCTCTCCATGATGCTTCCCTGGATCAGATGCCCACCAACGACCAGCTACTGTGGCCTGCTCCAGATGCCCTACTCTACTGCCCACATTGGAGTTCATATGGACTTTCTGGCCGTTATCATTGCTCCCTCTATCATCATCATTCCTGTCCCACTACTGTCACCATATCAGTTCACCTGAACATTACAACAAGATCATATGATTATGATTCATCACACACTTAGAATTAGCAGACCAGAGGAGGATGGGTCCCCCATGTGAGTCTGGTTCCTCCCAAGGTTTCTTCCTCCAGCTCTGAGGGAGTTTTCCCTTGTCACTGTTGCCGTTGGCTTGCTCACCGGGGATTAGGGATTAATGATTTGATGTGTGTTATTACTAACCCTGTAAAGCTGCTTTGTGACATCAGTTGTAAAAAGCGCTTTATAAATAAAATTTGATTTGATTTGATTAAATTAGAACTACAAAGTGCTCCTGTAGGATCAGTGGAGCTAATAACATAGACAATGAGTGTAGATACAAGGTGTCTGTATCTAATGAAGTGGCCAGTGAATGTACATTAAAAACAATTATTATAAGACATTCAGTAGTCTTCAGATACATCACTCAACCAACCAATCACTGCTCGATATTCTCACCTTGACATTCTGATTCTTTGTATTGATTGGTGGATTTTTCAGGACTGCCTGCAGAGCTTCCATGAGGTTCCCTTTGCAGAGTGGAGTTAAGGAAGAAGACACTACCATACAAAGCAACTATTCTATGAAGTGAGATCACTGTCTTTGATATGAGAGCACAAAAACATCCTCAGAATTGTGGTTTATTGATAGCTAGCAATTTTCCCAAAAATGTGTATTGTTAGCGAGGACGTCAGTGTTATTGTGTAAATCTCATTCAGTAATGAATACCTCCCATAAACATATATAACTATATAAATAATATGTTCACAATTACATTTTTTTCTGGACTCTCCCATTTTAGGGCAAACAGCTAAAGCTAAAAATCGATAGCTAGTTTAGGTAGCTAGTCACCTAGCATGTGTTTCATTCTGACATATAAACTTCAGAACCGTATGGTGGCATATTGCTGCTACGCAGAATAAAAAATGAACCCTTCAGCAAAATGTATTTTGGGTTCATCTTTTATTCTGCAGCAATAGAAAAGTGAGACAAGTCGCGTTTCCATTGCAGTTTTGAGCAAAACTTTATCGATATTCTGTTTTGTTGAAAAAACAATTTGACAAAACAAGTTTCACAATTGTGGTGTTTCCATTAAATGTGAAATACTTTTATAAAATCACATGTGAATATGTTTGTTCTCGTGATAAGTCATTACAAACATGGTGGCAGTGGATGTAAACACATACTTCAGCTTTATACATACTGCTACCACGGCACTAGCGCTCATCATCAGCCATCAGAGGAGACGGCGACTTATCGAGGCTTTGGAGAGACAAGCCCCTTATACTTGGGAGCGGCTACGTATGCAGCGTTTTTGGGAAACTGTAGTCGATGGTTTTACAGAAGAGCTGTGGATTCAACATTTTAGAATGACACACTCAGCTTTTAATGAACTTTGTGATGCTGTGAGATCTCTAGTGGAGCAGCTGCACATTGTCCAAGGATTCTCCTCGTTATTCCAAATATGCCGCGTCATCTTCATCCTCGCACTTTCTGTTGTCTTCTTCGTCTTCGTCTTTTTCACCAATAGAAACATCCGGTTGTTGATCACGTGACTCCCTTAATGCGAAAAAAGTCCATTTGAGTGTTTCCATTACACTTTTGCGATATAAACCAATTTGAATACGACTGAAAAACCACCTCATCTTAGCGCAAAAGACTTTTATTGAAAAACGTGAGATTTTCAGAAATTGTCGTGTTGCCATTAAGCTAATATTTATTCGCAATTCTAATTTGCGATATTTCATGGTCAATGGAAACGCGACTAGAGACAGACGAGCACACGCAGCAGCGAGAAGCGAGCAGAGTGATTCCTGTGCTGCTCTGCAAAGACACTTCTTGTCTCTCAGCTGGAGGTGTCGTCGTTTGCTCGTTTCTCTTGTTTCTCTGCTCACCTCAGAGCTGTTTCTGCTTGTTTCTCTTGTTTGTTGGGTCTTGTTGAGTTCCGTGCGCTCGGTTTAACCCCATTCTTGCACATATTAAAGACAGTGATCTCACTCCATATTATTCACTCACAAAACCAGTTACATCACAGCATGAAACCGGCTCGGCAACGATGTTATGAGGTGTAGGAGAAGAAATAGTGAAGTGACATGAGAAGTCAGTCAGAAACAGGAAACGAGATTTGGTGTCACATAAAACCAGACATATATGGACATGAAATCAGCTTCCTCAACTTAAGCTAACTTAATTTTACAGACAGAGGAATTAAAACTGTTTGCATCAAAGTGAATGCTGTCTTTCAGTGAAGAGGGAAAAAAATCCTGTAGAGCCATTAAAGGAGAGAATGCAAGGAATGTGGTTACAAGGCATGTCTGGACATCCACAGACTAAAAATCAGCTGGAATTGGGTGGAACTGAACAGCCTGTGGCTCAAAGCAGACATTTCAGTCTAACAGCATATAGAGAAGCTAGGCTGAATTTCAAATGGCTCAGTGCATAGTGCAAATGAGGCCTTCTACACACAAATAGTACACTGTATGTCCAATAAGGGGGCATCTGGGACTCTGCCAACCAAGCACAATGAACAGCCATTTGCTCCTGTAAACTATTCCAAGTTAATTAGCTCCTGCCTTTAGTAATCACATAGCTGTCATTCCACTTTGAACAAGTCTCTATTTTAGAAGCTGTAACATTAGTAAGGGCCAAATGTCCATATAGCTCTTAGACAAGCTAGCGCACACTATGTATAAGGCTGTCACTATTATATTTACTTCAGAAGGTGTCTCCAAACATTTGACTGGTAGTCTTTATAGTACAATTAGCCAAAATTATTCATTTTAATTATTTATGGCAATGATTAGCTAAACTTTTATAATGGTGACAGTCCTTACCATGTAATCTAAACCACGTCTTTAACATAAGCTGCTAACGTTAAAATCACTCTGGTTCTAGCTACTGTACTAGCTACAACAGCACTAATTAGTCAGATAACCTACTTCTACACAGCCAACAGCTGTACAAATGAAAAAAGCCAGATAAAGACTTTATCAACTGGCTGAGTTACCATGTTGAGTTAACATTGCCTATGTTCTTGCAGCGTTGATACAACGTCATGATAAGGTTCTGTGCCTGCTGGGCCACCTCAGGTGTTACAATGTTGTTTAACCTTTTAAGGTGGAACAGAACAATTTAAATAAGTACGTTGAGAATGAGCATGCAGCCCCATCTCAGCAACCTGGTAATAAACTAAAGCACTTTAGTCACCCAAATGAATGTTTTTTTTTTCAGTAGAGGTATTTGTTTGACTTTAAAAAAAATATTTTAACCTAAAAAAGCCCAAAATGAAATATTCTGATAATATGATATTCTGGTTTTCAT
This sequence comes from Crenuchus spilurus, assembly GCA_036984385.1. Lineage (NCBI taxonomy): Eukaryota > Metazoa > Chordata > Actinopteri > Characiformes > Crenuchidae > Crenuchus > Crenuchus spilurus. The sequence goes on from BRDA01004713.1 coordinate 15,357, forward strand.
GAGTTATACTGACCAACATTAACACCAAAAAGGTTTGAAATACATCAGAGCAATGAATACACAATATGACAGTTCACCTTTTAAATGAAATTATGAACCTTATTTTTTATAAATGAGTATTTATCATAAATGCTCAATGTTCTGACAGTCTAACATTACAGATCTTTGACAATGTAATAGTGGTGTAAAAAATAACTGAATTTGAATTGGAAATCCGCTTTTTCACTTTAATGATGTGAGTGGATCGGTACATGGACCCCTGAATTGGTCTATTTGTAGCATGAACTGGCCGATGGCCCGATTAAATAGCTGTCAATTGGTTTGCTGTTGCTGATGTGCTTGCTGCTGCTGCTGCTGCTCCCCCCTCACCCAGTAAAAAAAAATATTTTACTTTTTCTGAATTCACATGTCAAATACAACTACACTTGTTCTCTAGTATTTCATTAATCTACTTGAATGCAAACAAAAACACATTTTTAGTATTATGTTGAATCATAATGTAAAATTATCACATATTTTAAACAAGTAACTGTCATAATATTTCCTACCCTATTATAGTGAACCGAATTGTATCAAAATCCTACTCAACCGAATCAAACTGAATCGGCCTAATTTAAAATATATAGTTTCTGAAACGTATCATACCGCATTAATCAAGATATGTATCAGATCATCATTTATTGGACAGATGCACACCCCTACAATGTAACATTACAGATCTGTGACAATGTAACATATATGTAATGTTACAGATCTTTGACAATGTAATATATATGTAATGTTACAGATCTTTGACAATGTAACATATATGTAATGTTACAGATCTTTGAAAATGTAATATATATGTAACGCTACAGGTCTTTGACAATGTAATATATATGTAATGTTACAGATTTTTGACAATGTAACATATATGTAATGTTACAGGTCTTTGACAATGTAACATATATGTAATGTTACAGGTCTTTGACAATGTAATATATATGTAACATTACAGGTCTTTGACAATGTAACATATATGTTACAGATCTTTGACAATGTAACATAAATGTAATGTTACAGATCTTTGACAATGTAACATATATGTAATGTTACAGATCTTTGACAATGTAACATATATGTAATGTTACAGATCTTTGACAATGTAATACATATGTAATGTTACAGATCTTTGACAATGTAATATATATGTAATGTTACAGATCTTTGACAATGTAATATACATGTAATGTTACAGATCTTTTACAATGTAATATATATGTAATGTTACAGATCTTTGACAATGTAACATATATGTAATGTTACAGATCTTTGATAATGTAACATATATTTAATGTTACAGATCTTTTTACAATGTAACATATATGTAATGTTACAGATCTTTTACAATGTAACATATATGTAATGTTACAGATCTTTTACAATGTAATATATATGTAATGTTACAGATCTTTGATAATGTAACATATATGTAATGTTACAGATCTTTGACAATGTAATATATATGTAACGTTACAGGTCTTTGACAATGTAATATATATGTAATGTTACAGATCTTTTACAATGTAATATATATGTAAAGTTACAGATCTTTTACAATGTAATATATATATGTAATGTTACAGATCTTTGATAATGTAACATATATGTAATGTTACAGATCTTTTACAATGTAACATATATGTAATGTTACAGATCTTTTACAATGTAATATATATGTAATGTTACAGATCTTTGACAATGTAATATATATGTAATGTTACAGATCTTTGACAATGTAATATATATGTAATGTTACAGATCTTTTACAATGTAATATATATGTAATGTTACAGATTTTTTACAATGTAATATATATGTAATGTTACAGATCTTTGACAATGTAATATATATGTAATGTTACAGATCTTTTACAATGTAATATATATGTAAAGTTACAGATCTTTTACAATGTAATATATATATGTAATGTTACAGATCTTTGATAATGTAACATATATGTAATGTTACAGATTTTTTACAATGTAATATATATGTAATGTTACAGATCTTTTACAATGTAACATATATGTAATGTTACAGATCTTTTACAATGTAATATATATGTAATGTTACAGATCTTTGACAATGTAATATATATGTAATGTTACAGATCTTTTACAATGTAATATATATGTAATGTTACAGATTTTTTACAATGTAATATATATGTAATGTTACAGATCTTTGACAATGTAATATATATGTAATGTTACAGATCTTTTACAATGTAACATATATGTAATGTTACAGATTTTTTACAATGTAATATATATGTAATGTTACAGATTTTTTACAATGTAATATATATGTAATGTTACAGATCTTTGACAATGTAACATATATGTAATGTTACAGATCTTTGACAATGTAATATATATGTAATGTTACAGATCTTTGACAATGTAACATATATGTAATGTTACAGATCTTTGACACTACTACTACTACTAGGTAGCATTTATATATATATAATGCCTTTAAGGAGTACTGGTAAATAATGATATGTATGTTTACCTCCTTCGTTAAAATGTAACTGCTGCACCTTTTAAGGTGGGACGGAAAGATTAGAATTCGAGGAAACTTCAAACACGTTACATTATTAACAACTGTGTCCTACAGCAGCCAGCAATGCTCAGCACTAAAGTGACATATACACATACTGCACAACAGCCACCAGCTAACTAACTATACCACCGCAGAATTGTGCTTAATATGAGCTAAAAGTCTCCCACACTGTTAATAATCATGTAGCATGGCCCTCACACAGACTGAGAGGCTGTGAAATGTGGCCTCTATTCTATGTATCATTTGGTAACAGAAGGATATTGTCTGATCAGAGAGTCCACTTCTGCTTCGTCTGGACCCAGCTGATTCTCTCCTCCATCCTCCTCGTCCACAAACTTGTTCTCGTCGTACTCATCCACATCCACCTTACGGAACCGATCAGATACTGTGTTCTTCGACATGACTGTAAAATCTCGTGATTTACACGTTAGCTTTCTGACATAAATACAGCGTATTCAGCCCTGCACTAAACACAGCTCAGTGTTCAGCTTCCTCACCGCAGCGTTACGTTCACTTCCTCACAGCGCGCCCCCTGCTGGAGGGACTGCAGCACCGCAGCAAGAGAGTATGAGTCACTTTACAGAATCGATTCTGTCGAATCAAACTACTCGATTCAATTCATTTTGCAACCTTGCAGAAATTCTGTACGTTTCCTTACGTTACGTTTGCAGGAATTCCAACGTCTTGTGCATACTGTTATATTCAAAGTGAGAGAAAATTATTTAACCTCCTGGAGTCTGAGGGGTTTCAGACACTCTGATGTAGTCTGACATGCCCTGACTTTTTACACATTACACCCATCTAATATCCCCCCCCCATTGTTACACAGGCTTTAGTTCAGCACAAACTCAGCAACAGTGTCAAAACAGTAAGAGTGTCATAAATCTATATATTGATTAAATCTGCTACTGTTGTCAGATCTGCTGATATATTGTGAAAATACTCTAAACATTTCCAGTCAAGACTTTTGAGCTCAGAACTGAATAAACAGAGGTGTTGGCTACACACTGCTCATTACAGCTTTTAGACATTGTATGTGGTTTAACTAATGTGAGCTGACACTCTGTTTTCCGCAGCCACTAACCCTACACTGAATATTTATGAGCTAGGTGTGAACACTCAAGTGAGAGGTCTTTGTTTAGGTGCAGCGATCTTTGTTTATAGAAACAAAATCTGTTTGCACACATTCCTCAGCTGCTAATCCTCCAATAGAATGTCCAGAATTTCAATGTCATTATCATATGAATGACGGATCACGTGAGTGGGCGGAAAAAAACAGCAGAAATGTATCACTGCTTAATTATGCTTCTCTCACAAGAATCTAAAAATATATTTAGATTCTAGCTATAAGCATTTGAAAACTAGACCCTTTAAGGTTTTCACAGTATGTTTAGTTTAGTTTCTAGGATAAAATCTCCCAGAGTTATATAAGTGAAATTTTTGCAGAATTTTGTTAATAACTCACCAGCGGGAGCGCTGACTCCTGAGGGTTAAGACATGTATAACATGTATAATGACCACTATGGTCTGGTGGTTAGGGATCTGGTCTTTTGACTGGAAGGTCGCTGGTTCAGTCCACGGGCAGGCCATGACTGAAGTGCCCTTGAACAAGGCAGCTAACCCCCAACTGCTCCCTGGGCACCATGGACAGGGCTGCCCACTGCTTCAGGCATATGTTCTCACAGACCACTGTATTCACTAGTGTGTGATAGGTTACATGCACAGGTCAAATTCTGTTGTGCACAGTCACATTGGCAAAAAATTGACAGTAAGGTGAATAGGCCATGTGACTACTGTCTGATCAACTCTTCTGAATTTTCTTCATGCAGCGGCTTCAATATATGTCCTGTAATGATACAAGTCTGTCACCTATGATGTATTCTGCTGTCCTCACCACCCTCTGAAGGGCTTTCTGATCATTGGTGGAGAGGCTCCTGTACCAGACGGTGATGCAGCCTGTGGGGATACTCTCAATAGTACATGTGTAAAAGTTTGTGAGGATGTTAGACAACAGAACAAACTTCCTAAACCTTCACAGGAAGAAGAGGTGCTGGTGGGCAAATCTTACAACAGGTGTGGAGGGACCAGGTGAGGTCATCAGTGAGGTGTACACCAATTCCACTAAACAAACCCTTTACATTTTATTGACTAGTGGTGAGTTGTTTCTGTTCTCAGGAAACCGATGTCGACAAATCAATTCTGCTAATATCAGATGAGTGACGGCCCAGTTTTGATACACACTTATTACTTTCATCGGCCCAAACACTGCTGTGGAATGATGGTAATGACTTAATCCAGACATCAGAACACAGCCTCAATTTAACCAGAATTAAGTAATAACTCAGGTTGACTGGCTATAGTTGGGCCAGTTTTGAGGCAGAATATAAATGTTTGAATATTTCACATGGAAGGTTGTATTTGGGTCACATGTGGTATGAAGTTCAAATGATACCCATAGTACACTCCTCATTGCCATAACTGACTTGTAAATGTCTTAATTGGGCTGTACTTGCTCTACAATTGTCTGCTTCCTAGGTAACCTATATAGATGGGTTTTTTGTGATTAGGAAATTAGGAATAAGGTGAACTTTACCTTTAAGCACAAGGTAACTACTGTATAAGCCAACTGAGTTAAAGATGTATTCAATGTGATTGACCAGTAGAGGGCTCTTGGGGGCTTAAAAATAATCTCCAGATAAGTTACAGTATGTCTTATGTACAAGATTGGACAGTTTTTTTTAAATACATTCATGTCTTGGATTAATTTCTGCTCACTTACTTAACTGAGGACATTTTTTTCATCACACACTATTTTGCCATGATCTGCTACCAGCACTACACAGCAGCAAACATGTGGAATTTGTGGTAGAAAGCAGTTTCAACCTGTTAATTTACAACAGAACCAAAGCTGCTGGAGGTGGTGTATGTTCAAAGACTCTCACACGTATCCTGATTTACAACCTCCTCTTAAACACAAACACACACACACACACACACACACACAGACACACACACACACACATTGCACATACAGACACATACACATACAGTATACACACACATTGTATCTACACTCACTGTCTCTGTTATCAGCTGCACTGATCATACAGGAGCTCTGTGTAGTTCTACACTTACAGACTGTAGTTCATCTGTTTCTCTGTATACTTTATTATCCTCCTTTCACCTGTTCTTCACTGATCAGGACCTCACAGAGCTGATATTATTTGTGTGGTGGATCATTCTCAGCAGTGACAGTGATGTGGTGGTGGTGTGTTAGTGTGTGTTGTGTTGGTATGAGTGGATCAGACACAGCAGAGCTGCTGGAGACTTTAAATGCTATGTTAGCTCACTGTCCACTCTAGAAGACACAACTATATTGTTAACCTATTTTGTATATTTGCCTTGTAGCTGTAGCTGTAGCAGAGACAGGAGCTCATCTGTTGCTACACAGTTTGTGTTGGTCCTCTAGTCCTTTATTGATGGTCACACAACACTGTCGGCTGGAGAGTTTTGGTTGGTGCACTATTTTCACTCCAGCAGTGACACTGAGGTTAAAATTATAACCTCAGTCTGAGGATCAATGTCTGATCTGCTCATGCCAGCACAATACACATTAACACACCACCACCACATCAGTGTCACTGCAGTGCTGAGAATAATAGCTGCTCTGTGGGGGTCCTGACCATTGAAGAACAGAGTGAAAGTATACAGAGAAACAGATGGACTACCTAATGAAGTGAGAATATATTTCCTGTTCAAATCCTTCATAGGCCTGGACTGGACCTGATGTGTGTCTATACAACAAAGCTGTAGATTATTATCTACTAACACTCTAATCCTGTTTGTTAATAAACAGTGCTGCATGTCTCTGGTGGGCGTTGTCTCAGGACTCGCTGTGACCTGCCCTGACTTCCTACAGCACCTTCAAAGAAGCTGTTTTAGCTTCTAACACTGATCTGTGATCAGTCTTCTTTGGTCAGATCTAAAATTGCCATTAAAGGAGTCTCAGTAAACCTGAAAGTAAAACAACATTACACTTTCACTACATCCCAAACGTAGTCGACCTTTATTCATCCAGAATCTACAATCTACATTTTGGAATGATCATGACTGCTTAACATGTACAGTCAATAATATTCCTGAACTTCAGCTTATCTGTATACTGTATCATTTAGAAGTGTTCCTCTGACATTTCTACACTACTTAATTTTATTAGCATTGTGGGTAAATATCATATCCATGTCTGTAAGTTTGTAAGCACAATCCTCTTACGCCATCTTTAGGAATGACTTTGTAGGTTATTTACTAAAATTAAGAATAAAAAATGATACTTTAGTTAAAAATATGTCCCCATTTTTAGAGATTTAGCCTATGTATGTAACTCTTCTATCACTTCCTATTTTTCAATGTCTCACATTAATATGTCATTTTTTTTCCTTTCTTTTCATTATTTACATTTTGTATTTGTGGTTTTGGTTCCATCCATTTATCTTCTTACCCACTTAATCCAATTCAGGGTTGACACATTTACACCCGGTTAATATACAGTAGATAATTCACCTTAGTTCCATGTTTTTGGACTGTGGAAGGAAACTAGAGACCCTGCTAAAAAACAGGTTTTCAATATGAAAAGCACAAAAAAATCAGTTCAACTTTTTCATTTACAGTGAATTAAAATTTTACCTTTTATATTTCTATACATTTAATCCATCCATTCATTATTCCACCCACTTAATCCTTATCAGGGTCCTGGTTAGTCTCCTACCCCCTCACTGGGTCCAGAGCAGGGCATTACACTATCCCAACTAAGCCCACGACAGGGCACCAATCCATCGCTGGGTTACACATTTAATATCACACACATATGATGTGCTCATAGTACACTGTGTGGGCAACAGAATCTCCTCGCTTGTAGCTCCTCCTTCCTGGTGTTCAGTCTGTAAGTCTTCTGTTGATGGACAGTTTGGTCTTTCCATACATTAACATTTCATCTGCGGTCAATTTCAAACAACAACAACAACAACAACAACAACAACAACAACAACAACAACAACAACAACAACAATAATAATAATAATAATAATAATAATAATAAAATCCAGCATTTATTTATTTTTTAAATATATTTTATTATTAACTGAATAGCTACATCAGTATTTTGAGATATCAAAATCAAAATAATGATATAACAGTTCATTTACACATTGAACAAAAGAAAATACTGATTGCTGGATTCATGTTTATTTTAGCTGATTGAAATGGGTTTCCATTATTTTCCCAAAACAGTGTAAATAATGTTTTTATTTAAATTGGTTTTCTGGGACATAAATAGTTACCTGACAGCAGTGGGATCTTCCACAAAACAGGATTTCTAAATTAGCAGGATAGCTTAAACCCAACACAGAGGATTGCTCAATTGGAATGTCCTGCCTCTTTTTTCTCATTGGACAGGATTGAGTTTGGGTTTAAGTTGCCTTTAAACTGAGAAATCCTGCTTTGTGAAATAGCCTACAGATCTAAACAGTGCCAAGGTCTAACCTGGGTTAATGATCTAATGAATGCCTGTATCAACAGCTGCTGTGACGCTCAGTGTTGACATCACTCTACATGTATGTGTGTGCCAGCACAGGATTGTGGATGTCACCAAAAGCCTCAGGCACGCTTCTGTAATTACTCATGCACTGTAGTCAGACAGGTCCCTTTATTGACTAGTAATGAGTAATGTACAAAGACTGAAATGAGGTTTCTGGTAATTATTTCACAAAGCAGGATTTATAAGATAGCCAAATAATTTAAGCAAAACTGTTTGGGGATTGTCTAACACAGGGGTTCTCAACTGGTCTCAGCCCGGGACCCATATTTTCTCATGGTCATTAAGTCGGGACCCATTTTTATAGAATACAAACCAAACAAATTTATTTTTTAAACATAGCCTTCAAAAACACATTTAAACATACATCAGAATCAGAATCAGAATCAGAATCAATTTATTGTCAGTGCACAGGTACAAGTACAGCGAAATTATCATCAGTCAGAAGAGAAACAGTGGAACACAATGGGGAGGGAGAGGAGGTGATAAAAAATACCCCCCCCCTCAAACCCCGTACTGCGCACTAAGTGGGGCGCAGTACGAGGGCCCAGGTGGGAAAAGAAAAATATCACCTATTATTATGTGCATGTAAAGAGAATTTAAGAGATTTCAAGGGGGACATGACTGGCTTGATTTGGGGTGTTTGAGGGGGTCCTGGAACATAAATTAAATTAATATCATTAATAAATATGAATACATTACTTACAAATTATGATATGATTATAATATACTAATAATAACTTAAGTGTTATTAATAATAACATAATATTTTTTATTTATCATTAATAAAATAATACATTATTACATATTATTAAATATTTATAAACTGTTAAAAGCACGTAGCATAAAATTATCACCCAATTCTTTGCCTTTGAACCTAATCACAAATTTAAACAGAAGAGTAACCAGCAGTGTTGCCAGATCTCGCGATAGAAACAAGCAACCAGCTCTATGAAAACAAACCCAAAATAAGCCCAACTGGCAACCCACTACATTCTGTTAAACAGAGGCCACTTTTAAACAGTATAAAGGTAAACATTTATTATGACATTATACATAAACAACACCAAAATTATGCTAAACACTTTTAATATAAACACTGGCAAGCTACGTAGGTGGCTATTTTTTCATTATCATTTCTTTGTTTTGAGCCATTGTATTTTGGGGCACTGAAACCCACGTTTGTTAGCCTCAGTGTGCAGATTTGTTGTGCTTCTCATCTTTCGTTTTGTTATGGGGAGCTGGGAGATAATCAAAGAGTTTCACTCGGAAAGAAAGTCAAGCCCAAATAAGCAACTTCACATTCAAAAACAAGCTCAAAAAACCACAACCCACCACTCACGAGATTTGCAAGCAACTTTAGAAAAAAAACAAGCCCAAAGTCGCTTATAATAAGCGGACTTGGCAACAGTGATAACAGCAAATGGTGTTTACCTTGGCAACGAGAATACTACACGCAATGGCTGCACGCGTCTGATGCCTGCCTCTCTGTGTCTCTGTTTTCAATTTAAAATATGAGGACAAAATCAGATAAGCATTAACTATTTTAATAGTTTTAAAATTTATTTATTTTTTACAATCTGTCCGCGACCCGCCCAGAACATGTGGGACCCACCAGTTGAGAATCTATGGTCAAACACGTTGTGATGTGTGATGTATTAAAGCGCACATTTAATCCTCTGGAGTCTGCACTCCCGCCAGCGAGATAAAACTAAAAACCTGCAAAAACACTTATATAACTCTGCAAGATTTTATCCTAGAAACAAAACTAAACATACCCCAGAAACCTTAAAGGGTCTATTTTTCAAATATATATATATATATATATATTTTAAAATTTTGATAATTTTATCAATTACGAATAGA
>BRDA01004715.1:3944-23668 GCA_036984385.1 Crenuchus spilurus
TTACGTGACATACACCCTTATTTACTTCGTAGAGAAAGTACAAAGCAGCTTTACATATTTAATATCAAACAATCTGAATCTAAGCCCGATGAGAGCAAATATACATTGCCATGGTAATATTAAATCATGAAGACTTAATGTGTTTTCATCAAATAAATGATTAAATGATTAGACAGATTAAAGCTGTCGCCATCAACCAGCTGTAAACAGCAGTGGTTAAAGATCTTGCTGGTGAGTACATGTTAAGCATGTCCCCAATATAAGTAGATGCACAACCATTCAAGGCCTTAAAACCCATCAATAAAATCCTGTACTGGATTCTGTAATGCACTGGAAGCCAATGTAAGCAGGCCAAGACTGGGGTGATGTGCTCTCTTTTCTTTATACCAGTTAGTAATCTGGCAGCACTGTTTTGAATTAACTGTAAATGTGAAAGAGATGCTTCATTTATTCCCACATACAGTGCATTACAGTAATTTGGCCTCAAAGTCACAAAAGCATGGATGACCCTCCCCAAATCAGAGGTATTGAGAAATGATTTCACTCTGGAGATCACTCTGAGCTGGAAAAAACAAGACCTGACCACCGCATTTAATTGCTCATCAAATTTTAAATGAGAATCAAAAATGACCCCAAGGTTCCTCACCTAAGGCTTTAAGAAAGGCTCTGAGCTTTGTATCCTGCCTACCAGTTCTTATAATTTTGAATTAATTGTGCTTAACCCTCCAGAGTTGGCTCTGGTGCAGGCGGCATATAAATTAAATTCCACATAAACACTTATGAAACTGTGCAAGATATTATCCTAGAAACAAAAACAAAACATAACCCAGAAAACTTAAATTGTCTACTTTTCAAGTATATGTAGCTTGAATCGAAATATACTTTTAGGTATATGTGAGAGGAGATTAAATAAGCAGAGACACATTTTTCAAAGCAAGTCAGACAGCTGCACATTTTTTCCCATCAAATGACACGATATATAATTCATATGATAATTACAAGGTAATTCCAGACATTCAATTGGTGGATTACCAGTCGTGGAATGTGTGGAATGTGCAAAAATACCCCATCAAACAAAGACTAGTAAAGTTCATGTGAAACTGGCTAGAATTATTCTAAAGTTGTGCAAGAATACTACTGCTCACACCACCACAGCTGTTGTAATATATAGTATAACATGTATAATATGTATATAATGTACTTTTCTTTCACTCAAGTACATTTTTGGATCCTTCCACTCTTAAGAAAACACAGTATACTAGAGATGGGCAATATGGCCAAAAAATTTATCACAATAATTTTTTCTGTATTGATCAATCTCGATAATTAACATGATATTAAATTTTCATTATGCAATAAGTAACAAAACTACTTCCCAAATGTTGTCCGAAATCACTCCCACACTGCCCCTCAACCAGCTCTGTGCTGTCAAGTACCTCTTTCAGCCCTTCCGACAGGACTCGCTGGAGGCTCCTAAAGCCTGGAATATATTTTTTTTTTTGAGGGGGGTGGGGGGTTATAGAAGGTGAGAAGGAGTCTCTGGGTTTTGTAGGGGAGGGTCATGCAGGCCGTTCCCAGGCCGGAATAAGTGTGGGCAATGCCACTTTAAAAGCGGTTGCTTCTCCTTCAGTTCTCTAGCCAGCAGCTGAGGCAACGGCTGTTTCTGCTACTGTCTCCTCTCAGACCTCAGCAGGTGAGGTAGCAACTGCCTCCACCCAGACTCCAGCACTTGAGGCATTCAAGGCAGTGACTTCCTCCACCCAGACACCAGCACTCAAGACAGTTCGTCCACAACCCTGTCTTCCGTGGCCACATACCCATTCGGTGGCCAGGAGTGCCAGAACCCCTGCGGTGGCCACACCCCCTTCAGTGGCCAGGAGTCCCATGTCTCAACCCTTAGTGGTCAGGAGTGCCACGTGTCAGCCCTTGGTGGCCAGGAGAGCCACATGTTACATGGTGAACAACAGAACCTCTGACTTAACCTTAAAAGCCAGGAGAGTTGCTGGAGTTCAAAGACATTACTCAGCAATGTCGGTAGCCCCCAGTCTTCATAGACATATATACAGTGCCCCAGGAAGAGGGTCGGGGCTGCCGTCCCAGCAGTCACTAAACTTTACAGTTTAGCAAAGATTGTGCTTGTAGTTTGTTGTCTTCTTCAATTTCAGCACCAAACTGTAACTCCGCTGGTGAATCAGTTTTATTAAATGATGAGCAAAAGCACAATTCTGAACATCAGTATTAAACTACCTTTACTGCAATAAAGTTACACTCTTGCTCACGTCTACAGTCAGGAACTAGAAAAAAGTAACTGTCATTAAAAACCACTGTTTGGTATAATTATTTGGTGTTTTCATTTATTAAGCAGAACACAGAAAGTTTTTGTTTTTACCATTTTCTGCCAAATAATATCAGTTGCTGAATATTTGGTGCATCCCTCATTTATACACCTGCCTAGCAGAAGCTCAGGAAGGGGACCCAGGGGCAAGAGCTCAGAGTAAAGTGTGATGAAAAGTTATGACCCAGGTTTCAAAAGCTTATACAAAGCATTCTCTGATGTGCTCCACGTGCAGAAATCAGCCTCTCTGTTCTATCATTCACACTGGCTGCTCTCCATATACACATTTATTTATTCCAGTGAACTCATTGCACTCTCTGCGGTTGTTGTATCTCCTCTGAAAAGGTTTAACTGATCATATACAGAGGATTACAGGCCCAGAAGCTTCAGTGTCAGAGGCTAAGTATAGTCTATTGTACACAAAAAGTGCATCAGATTTGTGAACTAAACCACAGTTCACCAAAATGCAAATATCTAGTACTTACAATTTGGTCACATGGCAGATTTCACCTTTACAATAACAAAACCTCAACCTATGGAACTACTGGAGTCTGAATGGCTAACCAAACATCCATGCACCAGTTTTTATCAGTCTATGGGGAAGTTCAAGTTCAAGATGTTTTGTAATTTCAGCTACTTACAGTACAGTACATAATGAAATTAAACAACATTCCTCCAGAACCAGGTGCAACATAGAACACATGGGGAAAAAAATCAGTTGTACAGGACCTATACTATAATGCAAGTCCTCTGACTAGACTAAGACACATTACAGGACAGGACAAATGTAATGATGCACAGTACATGGTACTGAGGTATTGTCTAGTGGAATCTTTAAGCAAGATACCAGCCTAAAGTGTTTGTGTAATTGTGCTGATGTGCAAATGTGCATAATGTGCAAATATTGCAAGGATTTGGATAGTATACAGTGCTGTGCAATGTCCACAATATTTATTTATTTTTTTAAACATTTAGTCCCCGAGAGTCAGACAGTGTGTTAAGGAGTCTTACACCCTGAGGGATGAAATTGTTGGACAGTCCAGCAGTGAGGGTCCGAATGCTGTGGTATCTTTGACCAGAAGGCAGCAGGCGAAGAAACCATGTAATGGATGTGATGGGTACTCTACAATGCTGAGAGCGTCCTCACTATATGCTGTAGAGCTTTGTGGTCAGATGCAGAGCAATTCCCAAACCAGGCAGTAATGCAGCTGCTCTGGATGCTCTCTATAGTTCCTCTGTAGAAGGTGGTGAGGATGAGAGGTGGCAGGTGAGCTTTCTTTAGTCTTCTCAGAAAGTAGAGATGCTGTTGGGCTTTCTTACTTATGGAGCTGGTGTTCAGGGACCAGGTGTGGATCTGCGCCAGCTGAACACCAAGGAATTTGAAGGATTCAAGAAGACACCTTTTTTTGGTGCTTTTTTGAATTTGGTGCTCCTGACAATCTCCATGGAAGAGCCATCAAAGTTCAGTGGAGAGGAATCTCTCTGTGATTTACTAAAGTCAACAACCATCTCCAAGTGGAAACAAATTTTCACTAAGGTAGATCAAATCACTAACTCAAATCATTAGTGTATTAAATCAAACTAATTTTAATCTAATCAAACTACTTATAGTAGTTTATTTATTAGGTTTAATGTTGTGCAAACAGAATGTATTCTTTCGTGAAACGAAATTTTTATAATTTATTAAAACCTCTTTCTTAAGTAAAGTCTAATAATATCTGCTCTGAGTGAATCTCTCACTGAGCCTCATTAGCAAAAGTACATGGAGACTTTATGATATTCCACCTTAAAATATAAAAACTTTTATTTATTATGTTTGTCTTAAAGGTCATTTCGACTTAAACACATACACAAACTTAATATATACACAATGTCAGTCAATTTTTTTCTTATAAACAGATGTGACTGCTTAGAGGTCACTGCTGTGATCACAATAAAAAAACAAATAAAGACGCTGGTGACAAACATGCCTCATGCCCACATTGATTAGCAGGCATTTCCAGTGCATGAAAAATGGAAAACATCTAAATGGAATAACTTTTAGCACACGATACAGCATATGAACATTACATTAATGATTGCTTATGTTGCTTTTGCATGAAATCAGAAACCAATCAGATGTGAACTGAACTGATTCAATGTTAGTTCAGTTTCACACAATTATTTCAAACTCTAAATTCTCAAGACCCAGCAGCATATCAAGATCCCCCTAATCATCTGCTAACAAGAGGCAGAGTGTGTGTGTGTGTGTGTGTGAGAGAGAGAGAGAGAGAGACAGACAGAGAGAGACAGAGAAAGAAACAGCGAGAGAGTTAGAGGGAGAGGGAGAGGGAGAGGGAGAGAGAGAGAGACAGTGTGTGTGTCTCTCTCTCTCAATGTGCACAAATTCTGGACTATTTGTCTCATTTGGTTACAATGATTAAGTTCTTTGAGGACCTTCTTCACATGTTAACATGTCTCATGCTAGCTGTCCCCTACGTTTAGAAATAATGCCACTAAGTGATTTTTTTCCATTTAATGTGCAAAATGTTTACTTCACAGGCCACATGCATGACATTTTGTCAGCTTCACTTCTCAACCCTGCCCTTAGTTTCCTACAATTGTGCTTTCCATCAATATTATAGACACAAGTTTAATTTGCCTGGTTTCATACATTTGATCGAGCTGTGAAATAATGTGCCATAAAAAACAGGTCAGTTCACCCATCATATGGCTGAATAGATTCTTTATTCCTTTTTCTTTTTTGCACAAAAAGCTCAAGGCTCAGTGATGCTCACTGGTTCCATTTGAGTTTAGTGTATTTCACTGCCAGCTCATGCATCTAACAGTATAATTACAGGACTGTTTTCATGTCTCATTAAAAATGTCTTGTCAAAAAAAGCTTTTATTTTCACCACTGGAGATGAAAAGTGGTTGATGGCACCACAGAAATGCAAAGAAAAATGGTTTCTGAATATTCTTGACTAAAACTGAGGCTCACTAACATTTAGCTGTATGAGAAAAGCTATTCGTTTAGTGTTCAAACGGCAATTATATTACAACAGTGTGGCCTTCAAAACTACTAAGCAGTACAGTTACTGTGCTCTTCACCATTCAATACCAAGAGCTGAAACTGATGAACTTATGGAGATATTTCACAGTAACTACTGCCATCTAGTGGCACACCTAAAAGCCAGTGGTGTAGTGTTGATTGTTTTGTAATTATGCAAGCCCTTGTGGAACTTTGTCAAATGTGTAGAACATTCCTTAATTTTACAATTTCTTGCAGTCTTAAAGGCATAGTCAGCAAAATGTGCTGATCTGTGGGCATCACAAGTGCTAAAAAAAGGAAAACATGTTGATGGAATAGCTTCACAACACACAATGTGAACACATCATCAACAACCTCTATGTCACATGGGTACACATGTATACCAAGCCAAGTTGTCCAGTTCACTTCTTGCATTTATTGTGCAAAATATTGCAAAAGTTTGAGGAATAGTGGGTAAACATAAACTTTCTGCATCCATATTTCATTTCATATTTTGTTTGCATATTAAAATACAAAACATGGATAACAATACTTCATTCACACATTATTCTCATACACATACATTTTATGATGGTGTAGTTTGAGGTTTGTCCAATCAGTCAAACACAAGGCTCATACA
Organism: Crenuchus spilurus; assembly: GCA_036984385.1. Taxonomy (NCBI): domain Eukaryota; kingdom Metazoa; phylum Chordata; class Actinopteri; order Characiformes; family Crenuchidae; genus Crenuchus; species Crenuchus spilurus. The sequence goes on from BRDA01004715.1 coordinate 9,930, forward strand.
CCAGGACACTATTGCTACATACAATTCTTTATAACTAAAAGACAGCAATGCATCTGCAGGCTCAATTTTCCACTGGTATGGAGTGTAAAACACATCAGTCATTATGATGAAAATGAATAAATACTGTGATACAAATATGAGGTGATTCTCTAATGATATGTTCTTTTCTCTGTAACAAGATGGAAACTACTTTACAATGCTAGAAGACATTGAGGGCAAAAACAATCAGGGCTGATATTGAAACATGTCCAACCCCTAATCATACCCCTGGTCAATTGTCATTCATGACACTGAGATGACAGCCATAAGGGTCTACATCTTCTTTATCATTAGTTAAGGATAACTGTACCAGATATTTCAACTCAAGTCTGTACTCAACTCAAGTCTTGTCCTGTTACATTTTTCTGTTTAAAAAGTTAAATATGCCCCTTTCTCCTTGAAAAGTCAACACAACTTACCATTAAGGTATACAGTTGATTCTTAAGGACAACATTGTACATTTAATGCCACATTTAGATTAACTAGTACTTGTGCAGCACTTTGTTTTAGAGTCTGAAGCAAAGGTTTTGGTGCACATTCTCCCCCCAATATGTTACAACCTCAAATAAGAAGTTGGCACAGTTGGAAAATGTAAAAAAAACCAAAAAACTTTGCAATTACTTTGACTTTCACTACATTGCAGGCACTATGAACCTAAGAATTATCATGTATTTTCTTGTTAACTTCATTTCATTTGTTTATATTTATCCATTGCTACATTTCAGGCCTGGAACACAATCAAAAAATGGGAGGGGGACAATTTAAAGCTAGAAATTCAATGATTTCAATCAGGTGATGTCAGCAGGTTATGTAATCATGATTTGGTACAAAGGCAGTATCCATGAAAGTCAAGTCTTTGAGGAGCAAATGTGGGCACTCTGTCAACAAATAAGACAAAATGATAGAAATGTTTAAAAACAATGTTTCTCAAAGAAAGAGTGGAAGGGGTCTAGCATATTTCTCCTTCTACAGTGCATTACTGTTACTGTGTAATCTTAATCATGTCATTAAACGATTCAAGAAATCTGGAGGAATTTCAGAGTATAAAGGGCAAGGGCGCAAGCCTAAGCTGAACACCTGTGATCTTTAAACCTTCAGACAGCTCTGCTTCAAGAACAGTTATTCATCAATATCTGATAAAAACACATGAGTTAGGGAATACTTTGTAAACTTTGTCAAGCTTTACAATACAGTTACAATCACAAATACAACTTAAAACTTTACTGCGCAAAAAAAAGCTTCATGTTAACTGTGTCCAAAAGCAGTGTTGACTTCTCTTGGGTCGATGCACCATCACACAGTGGAAGCATGTACTGTGGTACAGTATTCCAGATCTTTATTGGAAGAAAAGGACATTGTGTGCACTGGTCCAAAGACAGGGGTGGCGCTCCGCATATGCTGACTACGCACTGTGTGTGGGGCCTCATTTGTGGAGGGGGGCACCATCTAAAATATATGTTGCTTTCAACATGACGTCCAGGGATATCCGTGCATTACTCAACAAGACAATGCAAAACCTAATGCTGCACACATTACAAAGGCATGGCTTTGGAAAAAGAGGGCATGGGTTCTGGGCTGTCATCCTTAAACTGTTCCAAATTTGGAATGTGAGGAGAATTTTGAGAAGAAAAAACTGTGACAACACTATACTGTTGAACACCTTAAGTTGTGTTTGAAAGGAAAATGAGACAAAGTAACACATGATACACTTCACTGCTTGATATGCTCAATGGCAAAACATCTTTTTAGTGCTGTGAGAAGGAATGGCAACATTACAAAGTGGGAAAACTTTTACCATCCCAACTATTTTGGGATGTGTTACAAGCCTGAATGTAGGAATAGAAGTGACCAGATAAAACATGAAATATCTTGGGTTCATACAGTCAGCAATGAAATAAAAATCAAAGTAATTGTAAGAAATATATGCTTTTTTCATTTGTATTTTCCACAATGTCCCAATGTTTTCTTATTTGAGGTTATATCAGAAAATAAAAGTGAAACTGTGCAATAAAATGTGCAGAAATAATCCCTATTTCATGCTGAAGGTGTAGTTTGCAGGTTTTGCATTTACCCTCAACCAAGACACAGTGGCATGCAAAAGTTTGGGCACCACTCGTCAAGATTACTGTTACTGTGAACAGTTCAGTATGTTGAAGATTAAATGATCTCCAAAAGACATAAAATCAAAGATGAATCACTTTTCCACATTTTAAGCAATTTCCATTTATTATTTTGGTTTTCTACAATTTTACAGTGAAAAAAAAGAGTACCTTGCACAAGTATGGGAACCCTATGAGATTTGAGTGCTCAGGTATCTTTGACTGAGGTCTCAGACCTTAATTAGCCTGTTAGGATTATAATTTGTTATAGGAAAGGTGCAAATTTCAAAGCTTTATAAATACTGACTTCTCTAACCTTGTCCCAAAAGACAGCAGCCATGGGTTCTTAAAACCAGTTGCCTAGCACTCTGAAAATGAAAATAGTTGAGGTCCACAAAGAAGGAGAAGGCTATAAGAAGATAGCAAAGAAATGGCATTTAACAAGATAAGGTTTGGAAGACCAAGAAAAAAGAGGCTTATACAGATGGATAATGATCCTAAACACACCTCAAAATCCACAAGACTACCTCAAAAGGCACAAGTTTTCTGAAAGCTGAAGGTCTTACCATGGCCCTCATAGTCCTCTGATCTGAATATCATTAAAAAGCAAGACAACCCAGGAATCTCACAGAAATGGAAGACTTTAGCAAGGAAGAATTGACGAAAATCCCTCAAACAAGAATTGAAAGACTCAAAAAGTGTTTACAAGCTGTGTGGTACTTGCCAAAAGAGAGGGCAACCACGCAGGGTGACCAACATTTGATTTTCCTTTTTCATTACTTAAAATGTGAAAGATTCAAATAAAACGTGTCTTTTGCTTAAAATACAACAGGAATGTGTCAGGTTTAACTGTAGGCCTTTTGGAGATCATTTGTGACCAGCCAGGGAAAACCAGGCCAAAGTCACTGGGCAACTTATTGAGATATTGTGTCGATATCGTGTCACTCACATTAGCAACAAAACTTAGCCACTCTGTATTATTGCTGTAAATGAAAGATACTAGTCTCAGATATCTATTGTACTTCATACTTTGATCAAAAACAAAACTTAAATTACAAAAAAGTTGTTTTGAAAAAAACTAATTTTGAAAAAAAAGAATGACTGTGACCTGGTTTTCCCTGGCGTGGTCACATTTCATCCTCAGCCTGCTTAATTGTTCAGTCGTTTTGACCAGGGCTGCCCAAACTTTTGCATGCCACTGTACATCAGTGAAAAACATTATTTACGTAGTGGCTTATCTCAGTACAGCAATGATAATGAATATAAACTGACAACTTAGCATATTTACCAGTGAATTACCCCAATATGTTATCTACACTTTCACAAATGTTTGGGAAATCACAATCACTACAATATCCAAAGGTGACGTCTGCAGGGAATAAAAGAAACCATACCTTTAGGCCATGAAAGATTTTTTTTCAGTCAGGAATAATGATCTAAGTGTGTGCTACATTTTCCAGGCATGCACTTCTATTTGCATAAAGAAGGCTGGCCTTGGCTCAGTCAGGCCTGACCAATATATCCCAGATGTGGCCTCAAAGACCAGATAAGTGGATCCCAGAGCTCATTCCATGTACAGAACAATAGTATTCATTGTAAAATTATTGCTGTTCAAATAAAGCTCCCAGTGTGTGACAATCCTCAGCCAATTTGGAAGTGGTGTCTGTTTAATGTCCTCCAGACATTCAGAAATTGCATTATTTCTTGACTCTCAATGAAATCAAATAAGACCCAGTCCACAAAAGTTGATGAAAACATCCAGCCATTCCTCCCTTGATGGCATTATTCAGTAAATGGCAGTCATTGGTACTGGAGTTCTATGTGGAAGTCTTTGACCTGTAGGTTTTCATGCATCACTCCACTGATCTTTTGGAATAATGATTGCAGCAGCCAGGAAATCTATTGTCAACAAGATCCAAGCAAGATGTGAAACGATGTTGTGATCTGGCTAGTGTTTAGCTCTTTTTGACTATTTTTTGGAAGTTTTCTTATTGTAGATGAGGATATCCACCCATTTTCTTGTTCACATCGTCCATTAATGGCAACCATGTCCTCACAGTTGGAGTTCTTTCCGGAAACATCTGAAATGCAACTGTTCACACTACGTGTGAATTCTAAGGCAGTCTAGAAGGACCTAAACAAGCACAGTTTGTAAATACTTGTCTAGGCTGCATCTAGCTTTTTTTGGCTGAGGCTTTAGGATAGATGAAGATATGTGCCCTCAGACATTTTGATGTCATCCATTAATGGGCACTTTCCACTTTGAGTCTGAGTTGAAGAGCTGAAGAATCATTAATGGAAACAAGAAGAAATAAGCAAAATCAGTCTCTCTGACCTGACTGGACTTTGGGTAGAGTAGTCATCAGTCTAAAGTCATCAATCAATGGCAATCACATCCTTACAGATGGAGCTCTTTGGGGGAACATCAACATCTGAGCTGCTCCTTTCTTTATAGTTAACTCTGAGGTAAACAATGAGAAAACAGCACAATCTGCTGTTTTCCCCAAACAAAATGTTTTCCCCCTTTATACCCCCTCAGGTGCTCTGAGAAGAATGCTCATTCTTCCTCTTGAGCAGGTGATCAGTGCAGTGGTGTGAACTTTGGATCTCGAGTTCTGGAGTCTTTTCGGCTCCTAGAACTGTGGCTGTGCCTGGGTGCTGTGGAAGCAGGAGAATTTGAAGTGAGAGCTGCGTTATGGGCTTGTGGGGTACTTCTTTTTCTTTTGCTTCTATGATGCGAGTGGTGCCTGTGGGAAGTTGTAGCTGCCAGACGCTCCCTGGACACTTTAGATTGCTCTGGAGCAGGAGAAAGAGAGGGAGGAAGAGACGGAGTGATGTTGGGCAGAGCATCCAGCACTGGCGGAGGCACGGTCTGGGACTTGGCTTGAGGACAGGGACTGGAGAGGAAAGGAGAGCGAGTGGCTGACTCCAAAAGGCCTTTAGTACCCTGGGCACACTAGAAGAGGACAAAGAATAAGAGCAGAAACAGAAAGAGTTGAGAAATTAACATAAATATAGAACAGAAATAGAAAGAGGCAAATGACAAGTGGAAAAGAAGACAGAGAAAGAGGACAAATATTTCAGAACAGGTCTCAAAAATGGACACAGATGAATACTAAGCCTTAGTAAAAAAAACAAATACATTTATTAAGTATGGGTGTAACGATATGAATCTTTTCAGATTTCCAATTTTTCTATAAAAATTTTGATATTTCATATGTACTTTGACTTGACTGTGTATATACAACACAGATTGGTTTGGCCAAGATAAACGAAAGTTGTCCAATACAACTGCCACACATATAACAAATAAAAGAAAATCAAAACCCCTAAAATTTACAAGCTTTTCTCTACATTTTCAACACTATAGATGTCAATACACTAGGGGTGTCCAAATCCAGTCCTGGAGGGCCAGATTCCTGCAGAGTTTGGTGATTTCTCTCCTCTGACACTACAATTAAACCTTAAATCAGGTGTGTTTGATCAGGAAGATCACCAAACTCTGCAGGAATCCGGCCCTCCAGGACTGGATTTGGACACCCCTGCGGTACACCTTCAGCATTTCAGATAGTCAATGGCTAATGTAAAAAAGCACAAGCATAACAAATAAGCAGGGTGAAATCAGGGTGAGTGGCGTGCAGCAGAAGCATTAGGAAGAGACAGCATGCAGGTGAAGAGCTCAGACTGTGGAACTTCACACTTCACAATGGGATATGAACCATTTTCAGGAAACTGGCACAACATCACATACAGCATCTATAGTGGTAGGAAAAAGTTTGGGCACCCCTGTTAATTTTCATGATTTTCCTTTATAAATCATTGGTTGTTCGGATCAGCAATTTCAGTTAAATATATAATATAGCAGATGAACATAGTGATATTTGAGAAGTAAAATTATGTTTATATGATTTACAGAAAGTGTACAATAATTATTTAAACAAAATTAGGCATATGCATAAATTTTGGCACCCTTTTGTTTTATTGATTTGAATACCTTTAGCATTAATTATTGCAACACAATTTGTTTTGTAAGCTCATTGACCCTTGACCTACAAACAAAGGTGAATCCAATTATGAGTAAGGGTTAAAGTGGCAAACTGCAAATTTTTCTTATCTTTGCATCTTCTCTGAAGAGTGGCAACATGGGAGCCTCAAAACAACTCTCAAATGACCTGAAAACAAAGATTGGTTTAGAGCAGTGGTTCACAACCGGGCAGGCGTGCCCCACCAGGGGACATGGGCGGGGGGAAAATCACAAAAAATCACGAAACATCCAGGACTCATTGACTATTTGTACAAAGGAGATGCAGCAAATGCCCGCCCCCTTTGAAATATAAGCGGCGGGATTATTATAATGCACAAATCAGCCACAGTTTCATTTCAAATCCACCAATCAGGGAGCAGTATTCTGAACCGACATATCAGTGACAGTCCGACAACACATGTGGTGTGCCTCTCAGGTTTTCTCATCATGTTTGTGCTCTCGATGTTATCCATCTAAACACTAAGACTAACCTCACAGAAAGGTTTTTATAAATACTTCCTATCTTAGCCCTAGATAGTTATTTCTTAAGTGCTAGTCGTGCAGTTAGCTGTTACAACACAACTATCACACGCGTGTAACACACCCACAGGATTACAATTTATAATTTCCCTGCAAAAATCTTACTTGTGTTTAAAAAACTTGTCTAAGTCCTGACTCTGATTAGCCGCCGATACTACTCTCACAAGCGGACAGCCACAAATCACCACACACACATTGTTAAACCATAAACTTTATTGAAAACAACTGAGAACAAAAACATTTTTTGCACAAGAAGTATTTCAAACTCAGCACGATGTGAATGAAGGCAGTGGAGTCACACATGCACAGCCTAAAACACAAACTGTGCTAAAGTTAGTTTAATATTACTCGTTTGGTATTCGTAATTCCGCTTTTCCTCACCAGTTAACTAAACACAGATTCACAGGTACAGTTACAGTTTGGTGGTGAAATATAAGGCAACAAACTACAACCACAACATTTAGTAAAGTTCACTTATTACGACAGATGATGCAGGAGCTTAGCCTTGTGTTCGCTCTGACTACATGCTACAGAGTTAGGGACCATCTCAAAATTACCCACTACACACTACAGAGTTAAGAACCGTCTCAAAATTACCCACTACATGCTGCAGTGTTTCACAATTACCAGAAGAAATGATAAGTGTTATATTAATTTTAGCCATTTTCATGATTGCTTCATGGTTTTTTTATTAAATATTAGTAATAATGTGACATGTATTTTTATACATGTTCACATATTACTGTATTGTGTAACATTTGTTTTATGCACAATTATAAAAGTAATCAATTAAACTCTCATGTTATTAAACCTAATGATGTGAAATCAACTTAAATACAGACATATATTCCACACATACTACAAGGCTTATTTTGTGACATAGGGAAGTTATTTATAATGATTTTAATAAAAAGAATACATATATGATATTATATAAATCTACTGTATATAGTGAGGTTATTTTTTCTTATAATGATAAAATTATCAAATAAATCTATTCATTTCTCATATGATTGAACCTAATGATGTCAGTTCAACTTGGTAATATAGACATGTATTCCACACATAATGTAAGGCGGTGGGGGGGGGGGGAAGGGGGGCCCAAACTGCATTGAACCAGCATTGGGGGGGGGGGGCAGAAGGTTGAGAACCACTGGTTTAGGGAAAGGAAATAAAAACCTATCTCAGAGATTTGAGCTGTCAGTTCCCACTGTGAGGAACATAGTGAGGAAATGGAAGACCACAGGCACAGTTTTAGCTAAGACCAGAAGTGGCAGGCCAAGAAAAATCTCATATAGGCAGAGGATGGTGAGAACAGTCATAGTCAACCCACAGACCAGCTCCAAAGATGTACAACATCATCTTGCCTCATATGGTGTCACTGTGCATCGTTCAACTATTCAGCGCACTTTGCACAAGGAGAGGCTATGTGAGAGAGTATTGCAGAAGAAACCTTTTCTGTGCACACGCCACAGAGACACTTGAGGTATACTAAAGCACAAGCCATTTGGACAAGCCAGCTTCATTTTGGAATAAGGTGTTGTGGACTGAATAAACTAAAATTGAGTTATTTGGACATAGCAAGGGGTGGTATGCATGGCAGAAAAAGAACACAGCATTCCAAGAAACACACTTGTTACCCACAGTCAAATTTGGTGGCGTTTCCATCACGGTGTGGGGCTGTGTGGCCAGTGCAGGTACTGGGAATCTTGTTAAAGTTGAGGGCTGCATGGATTCCAGTCAATATCAGCAGGTTCTTGAGAACAATGTTTAAGAATCAGTGACAAAGTTGAAGTTGCACCAGGGCTGGATACTTTAACAAGACAACAACCCTAAACATTGTTCAAAATCTACTAGTTCAACGTTGTAACAAGTACAGCGTTCTGGAATTGCCATCTCAGTCCCCAGACCAGAATATTATTGAAAATCTGTAGTGTTATTTAAAGTGGGCTGTCCATGCGTGGAAACCATCAAACCTTCAACCAGAATCCAGACTCTCATTGGAAGCTACAGGAAGTGTTTAGAGGCAATTATTTCTGCAAAAGGAGGATCTAATATATTTTGGTGTAATTTTTCTGTTGAAGTGCCCAAATTTATGCACCTGCCTAATTTTGTTTAAATAATTATTGCACACTTTCTGTAAATCCTATAAACTTCATTTCACTTCTCAAATATCACTGTGTTCATCTGCTATATGATATATTTAACAGAAATTGCTGATCCGAACAACCAATTATTTTAAGGAAAATCATGAAAATTATCAGAGGTGCACAAACTTTTTCATACCACTGTCCATTCCTTTAAGCATAAAACTGAGGGATCGATAAAGAAATATATATTTGTATCATTAAAACATATTACTAACTACAACCCCAATTCCAAAAAGGTGGAATACTGTGTAAAATGTAAATAAAAACAGAATGCAATCTCAGATACTCATATTTTATTCACAACAGAATATAGAACGTGTCAGATGTTGAAAGTGAGACATTTTACCATTTAATTAAAAAATATAAACTCATTTAGAACTTGATGGCAGCAATGCATCTAAAAAATGTCTACCACTGTGTAGCATCCCCTCTTCTTTAAACAACAGTCTGTAAAGATCATTGAAGGGAGGAGACCAGTTGTTGGCGTTGGGAGAGGAATGTTTTCCCATTCTTGTCTGATGTACCATTCTAGCTGCTCACCAGTGCTGGGTCTTCTTTGCCAGATTTTTCCTTTCATGATGTGCCAAATGTTTTCAACTGGTGAAAGGTCTGGACTGTTCAGCTACCCAGACTCTTCTGTGATGCCATTATATTGTGATCGATGCGCTATGTGGTTTAGCATCGTCTTGCTGAAATATGCAGGGTATTCTTTGAACAAGATGTTGTCTGGATGTGAGAATATGTTGTTATAAAACCTCTATACACTCTTCAGTATTGGTAGTGCATTTCCAGATGTATAAGGTGCTTTCACACCTGAAAGTCCGGACCATGGTCCAAACCAAGGTTTGTGTGTTTGTTACTTTGTATACATTTGGTCCGGCTAGGTTTGTTATCACACTGCATTTTTGCGAGCACACCAAAGACTTTTGGTATGACACGCCCACATGCTGTCATCATCACTTATGTGGGGTGCGTCTTCCTACACTCGACACTGATTGACTTGTAGTAGAATGTGCATCTGACCCTTTTATATACTTTGATATTCTGAGTCTGTTTCTTTAGTTTAGTTTGCGGTCATCCTGTCATATACTTTCTCACTCATCTTCTCAGAAAATTAGCTGCATGTTTCAGCATTATTGTACGTTTGTCAAGCTGACTTTTCACATGTTCATCAGACCAAATTTATATTAAACATTTGGTCTCCTCCTCGCTCCATGTGCTACAACGGCTCATTTTTGCTGGTGTTCCGATTATTTTTCTTCTGTTGTTGTTAAATGTTGTTGAACATCTGCGTCAACTTCCTGCACATGAACCAGAACATGGTTCAGTAGATTGCGAATGAGGCCACCTCTTTTGGTCAGACCAAATTTTGCTCCTTTGGTCCAGACCGTGGTTCTTGGTCCCTTTCATACCTGCCATTTTGGTTTGGACCTAACACTGTAGGTGTGAAAGCACCCTATGGTTTACCAATCATGCAGGTTCATTGCATTATTTTGCTTTCTGAACTCAGCTAGCCAAGAAAGCTGACTGCAAGAAACTATACAATACTTCAAAAAACTTCACATAACTGTTCAGACCAAACTGAAAAGTTTGAAAGTCTGGACCAAACAATGTAGGTGTGAAAGCAACCTAAGTTACCCACACCATAGGCACTAAATGCAACCCCATACCATCAGAGATGCAGGCTTTTGAACTGTATGGTCTTTTTCAAGATGCATTGCTGCCATAAATTTCTAAATGAGCTCTTTTCATGAAATGAACAATGTCCCACTTTATACATCTGCTGTGTTTTATGTTCTTTTCTACATAAAATGTGGGTTCATCTGATTTACAAAATCACTGCATTCCATTTTTATTTAGTTATTTACATTTTAAGCAAACTCTTGGAATTGAGGTTGTATTGCGTGTTAAACAAAAGCTTATATTCTTATTTCTTGAAGGTTCTCATACAACAAAAATAATAAAATAAACATTTTAATATTTAGATCTGTACACTACCTTTTTCATATGCACACACAAAACACAGCTACTAAACATAAATGTGAGAACAAACTGCATGTATATCAAGTCTCTGAATAGAAGGGGCAGTGCTAAGGGCGTTTTGGTGGTGTGATATGATAAAGCTGGTTAGTGTGAGAATCAACACTGTGATTCTGGCACAGCAGATAGCCCTGTGTAGCCTGTCAGCATGCAGGCCTGAATCAGCTAAACCAGCAGGGCAAAGCTTAACACCCGAATTTTACCAACCTGCCCAGCTGATACACACTGACTCATCAAGAGGCACAGGACAGTGCAAATTCCAGGCAATCATCCTCCTAGACATACACCTCTTACAGCAAGAAGGCTACAGGTAATAGTCCACTGGGCAGTATGATACAGTTGCCATATTCGAGATAATGTTTTATTGTTTAAGCTGTGCATTGATCTGCATCAAACCCAAGTGACAGTGCTGAATTTTGTTATTGTGTCAGAGTACAAATGCTGGATTTTATCATCATACCTCAGTACCTTTGCAGAATTTGATTACTGTATTCAAGATACCTGTGCTGAAGTTGGTTACTGTACCGGATTCCCTCCCCAATGCTGTATTTGATTTTATAGCAGATTAATGATTCATGAAATATGATTCCAAGTATTTGGTTTCCATAGATGCATTGGCAAGTCAGGGTGATCAAGGATAGAAATGGGATTGTACAGAGAGGTGAAGAGATGGTGATGGAAAGATGGAACGAGTATTTTGAATGCCAGGGAAAGAAGGTTGGAAGGTGTAGAAATTGTGGAACAGGAGGTAACAAAGCTTAGCAAGGATGAAGTGAGAAAAGCTTTGAAAATGATGAATGGAAAGGCAGTGGGACCTGATGATATACCGGTAGAGGTGTGGAAAAGTCTCGGAGAGTTGGCAGTGGTGTTTTTGACTAGACTATTCAATGAGATTCTGGAGAATGAGATGATACCTGAGGAATGATGGAAAAAAATATAATTGTGCTGATTTTTAAGAACAAGGATGATGTACAGAGTTGTGACTCCTACAGGGGCATAAAGTTGATGTGCCACACAATGAAGATTTGGGAGAGTTGTGGAAGTTCAGCTGTAGTAAGAAAGAATACATGTGTGTGAATGAGAGAGAAGAAGGGAGAACAGTCAGGCTACAGGGATCAGTGGTCACAAAGGTGCAGGAGTTCAGGTACTTGGGATCAACTGTCCAAGTAAATGGGGAGTGTGGAAAGGAGGTGAAGAAGAGAGCACAGGCAGTATGAAATGGCTGGAGAAAAGTGTCAGGAGTGATGTGTGACAAAAAGGTCTCAGCTAAAGAGAAAGGAAAGATTTATAAGAGAGTAGTGAGACCAGCCTTGTTGTATGGTTTGAAGACAGTGGCACTGACAAAGAGACAGGAAGCAGAGCTGGAGGTGGCAGAGCTTAAGATGTTGAGGTTCTCTTTGGGAGTGACCAGGATAGACAGGATTAGGAATGAGAACATCAGAGGGACAGCACAGGTTGGAAAATTGGGAGACAAAGTTTGAGAGGCAGACTGAGATGGTTTGGACATGCACAGAGGAGGGACGGTGGATATATTGGTAGGAGAATGTTGGAGATGGAGCTTCCAGGCAGCAGGAGGAGAGGAAGGCCAATGAGGAGATATATGGATGTGATCAATGTAGATATGAAGGGAGTTTGTGTGAGGGCAGAAGATGCAGTGTGACAGAGTGAGGTGGAGGAGATTAACTCGCTGTGGCGACCCCTGCTAAAGGGAGAGGCCGAAAGGAGAAGAAAAAGATGCACTGGCCCCAGATATTATTTTGAAGTTTAAATTGTTTTTGCATAGTAGTACTCACAAAGAAACAGCAAATAGTAAACAAAAATGCTGAGGTCAAATAGGACAAATACACATTTTGCAAAAATAATATTGATAATTGAAAGAGACTTCAAAGTTTCAAGAAGAAACTTTCAAGAAGAGACAAGAAATTTCTTTGAAACTATTTTCAAAAATGTCATGTTCTGTATCCATAAAAAAAACTATTCCTTCCAATTAACTTTCATTTACTGATAAAAAAAATATAAAACTAAAAATATAAAATATAAAAATAAAAAACTAATTTCAAAAATGTCATGTTCTGTATCCATAAAAAAAACTATTCCTTCCAATTAACTTTCATTTAATGATAAAAAAAATATAAAAACTCATCACTTAAAAAAAGGAAAGTACCAAAGTAAAAGAAAGTACAGTTCTGATATTTGTCTTGGTTGCTTGAATTAAATGGAAATTTTATAAACACATGAACTACAAGTCCCTAGGTTACACACACTCTGCAGAGATTCTTCAAGAGATTCTTACTGAAGGCAATGAAAACATGAATAAATGTGTTCTGATCATTATCTAAGACACCGTCATAGACAAACAATCTGTGCAGGCAGCTTGTGGGCTAGCAATTATGGAAACAGCTGTCTGACCAGAGGGTTGCTGGTTCAATCCCCTGAACTGACAGGACATGATCCAAGTGCCTTTGAGCAAAGCACCTAACACCCAACTGTAGGACAGGGATTCCCACTGCTCCATTTAAGTGTGCTCACCTAGTGTGTGTGAGTGTGCATGTAAAAAAGTGTGTTTAATTTCACAGATGGGTTAAATGTGGAGGTCAAATTCCTCTCCATGACGTGCACATTGCTTAATGTCACTTTCACATCTAACTAAACTAATAACACAAAGTTCTACTGTTCATGTCATGTATTAAGCATTGAGTAAACACCAAAAGTACAGACTAGAAAACATAAGTGAACCTCTGTATTAATTAATTCCCAAAAAGCTACTTGCCAAAAGGTGTTTCAGTCAAGACCACCTGGATCTTCTACAATGCTTCTGAGAATGTTTTATGGACAAAAGTGACAAAA
>BRDA01004716.1:4690-20908 GCA_036984385.1 Crenuchus spilurus
AAAAGTGGTGCGTTACTATATATTGATATACTAACAGTAATCCTCTGCCCAGGCTAGTGAGGAGTAACAGGTGTTACACCAAGAACTGATAGAAGAAGTCACAGATCTTGATAGGTCACAGTTCTAGGGTTTAACACCTGTTTAACTTAAGTCAGTAAGCAATTGGCTAAGGCAGCGTTATGGTAGCCAATCAGAGCCAGTGTTTTTACACGTGTGCCGAAGCACACCAGTGACGCATGACAGAAACGGAGTAGAGGCAGAAATGGCGAATCAGGAGCCAGCCGAAGAAAAGTTAGCATTTTCAAGGTGGCGATATAAACATTATTTCAAATTCATTGAGGTTAAAGGCAAAAACGTGCATGTAATGTGTACATTATGTCCTCGGGCGAAGACTTTGTCGACATCCACTGTAAGCAACTCTAATTTAATAAAGCATCTCACAACGACCCACGCAGCTACAAAGTTAGTGGCTAGAAACACCGACACCAAAGTAAGCCGTCCACTAGCAAAGGACTCGGAGTAAAGTCCGCCAAGCAGCAAAGGCTTGATTTTTAAAGAATAAGACTAAAGAGGTTTTGTTGTTAAGCTTACTTCTCAGGTTGAGAGAATTAAATTTAATTTGATAGATGTAAATGCACTTTATATAGTGTAACTGTTTACTTTTGCTTTTTTTTTTTTTTTTTTTTTTTTTAACAAAGATTTAGTATTTTAAAGGATTTTATCCTGCACTGGTCTGTTGATGTGCAATAAATTTCAAAAGTTATGTACAAACACCTTTCTGATCTACTCATTTCAACTGACTGAAAACTGCTTTTTCAAAAAATCCTTATTCTTTGACATAACTTTTTTTAACTGTAATGCAAATAGTTACTTTCCCTGGTAAACGAGTTACTTTTATTATAGAGTAATTCAGTTACTAACTAAGTTACTTTTTTGAACAAGTAGTGAGTAACTATAACTAATTACTTTTTTAAAGTAACGTTGCCAACACTGCCTGGAATACTCGTTAGTAGGGATGCTCGTAAGTAGGGTTACCACTGTATAGTATTACCAAAGTGTGTTTGTGTTTATGTACAGGTTTATGTCATGTTGTGGGGACCAAAACCTGTTTAAACACTCAGGTTGTGGGAACATTTCTTCTTTGCAGTTCCCTGCAACATAAATCATGAGATTATAAGGTGAAGACATGTTTTGAGGTTAAGGTTAGAGTTTTAAGGTTGGAGTAAGCCTACGTAATGTCCCCACAATTTTCAGAAACAAATATGTGTGTGATGCATTGGTCAATAAGTGCTTTTTCACTTGTTTGAAAATAAATCAGCTTAATTAGCCTTTCATTTGGCTTCTAGATAGATAGATAGATAGATAGATAGATAGATAGATAGATAGATAGATAGATAGATACTTTATTAATCCCTTGCGGGAAATTCAGGAAATGAATGTAGGGCAGCACAAAAACACTCACTGACTTAAAATCAGAACTTATTATTTATAGAGAAGGACGGATCCTCCCAAGGTCTGAGGGAGTTTTTCCTTGCCACTGTCACCATTGGCTTGCTCACCAGAGATTAGGGATAAAAGATTTGGTGTTTGTTATTACTGAACCTGTAAAGCTGCCCTGTAAATTTGATTTGATTTGATAAAGAGCTGGTCTCCAGCCCTCCAACTCATAAAGCTGGAAAAAAACTTAGACCTAATTTTCACACGCTATTGTGATGCTGACTCACTAACGGTCACTCCTCTACATGTATCAGACTTTTTTATTCAGCTCAGTATCAGCATTCACAGGAAAGCTACTGCTGCTCAAGCCTTGGTAACTTTCCGACGCAATCTCAAAGACCTTTTTGTAGAGCAATACTCATCGCTGGTCGCCACTACTATGCCTCCACTGGGATCATTCTCCGCTCTCAGCGTAAATGCTGCCACAAACACGCTCTGCTCCACGCTGAGCTCTTGTCTGGACAGATTCTGTCCAATAACATCTCAAACTATCCACACTAACAAGCCACAGCCATGGCTTAAAAATGAATCCCTCAGGGAGCTACGCTTAAAACTCCGGGCTGCCGAAAGGAAATAAAAAAAGTATATCATGTCAGACCTATCAAACTACCAGTTACTCTTGGCTTCATTCTCAGACTGCCTTACAACTGCCAAAACCGACTTCTACCACAATAAGATTGTTTCTCTGACAGACTGTTGGAAATTATTCACAGAATTCAGATCGCTGCTGAACCCTCCAGCTGCACCTCTGCCTACCTGCCTCACAGCTGAAATATTTGCCTCGTTTTTCACCGGGAAAGTGACGGCCATCAGTAGCCAGTTCACTGACCCATCTACTGCCTCTGCAATCTATTTCGACCAAGAGAATTACATTCTCTTCATTTACTCCTCTCTTTGAGGAGGAGGCACTAGCCCTCCTAACATGTAGCTGCCCTACTACATGCCCGCTTGATCCGATACCAACAGACCTTCTACTAACTATTGCACCTACTATTATTCCAGCCATCACACATGTGATAAACAATTCACTTTCCAGTGGTGAATTCCCGTCTGCCTTCAAACAGGCTCAGGTGACACCATTACTTAAAAAGCCCTCACTCAACCCTGTCCAGGTTGACAACTATCGGCACGGTTTCGCTACTGCCTTTCCTCTCTAAGGTCATAGAAAGGGTGCAATCAGGTCTCTGACTTCCTCACCCAGAACGACCATCTTGATCGTAACCAATCTGGTTTTAAAAAAAGACACTCTACTGAAATGGCTCTGTTGTCCGTCACAGAAGCCTTAAAAACTGTCAGAGCCACCGGACAGTCCTCGGTGCTCATACTGCTGCACCTGTCAGCAGCCTTTGACAGGGTCAATCACAACCTCCTATTATCTATGCAATCAAACATGGGTATCTCGGATACACCACTATCATGGTTCAGATCTTACCTCGCTGAGCGTTCATTTAAAGTGTCATAGGTAGGACAGCTGTCCTCTTCACACTCACTATCCACCAGAGTTCCTCAAGGCTCGGTACTGGGACCCCTTCTTTTTTCCATTTACACCCCCTCACTGGGACCAGTTATCCATTCACATGGCTTTTCCTACCATTGCTTTGCTGATGATACTCAGCTTTATCTGTCATTCCCGGCTGATGATGACTCTTCCATCTCGGCGTGGATATCTCATTGCCTCTCAGATATATCCTCATGGATGATGGATCACCACCTACAACTTAACCTCTCAAAGACTGAACTACTGGTCTTCCCCGCAAAACAGTCGGTTCAACACAACCTCACCTTGATGATCGACTCTCTCTCACTCTCTCCATCAAAGGATGTTAGGAACCTCGGGGTTATGTTTGATGACCAGCTTTTATTCACACATCATGTGGCCTCTGTTGCACAGTCCTGCCACTTTGCGCTCTATAATATCAGACAAATCAGACCGTTCCTAACGCAACATGCTACTCAACTCTTGGTACAAGCTGTGGTTATCTCACGCCTCGATTACTGCAATGCTGTGCTAACAGGCCTCCCAGACTGCACTATTAAACCACTACAGATGGTCCAGAATGCAGCAGCACGTCTGGTTTCTAACCATCCAAAACGGGCACATGTCACCCCACTGCTCATTGAGCTACACTGGCTTCCAATTGCTGCCCGGATCAAACACAAAGCCTGCACGATCGCCTATAAGGTGACAGAGCAGGCTTCCTCTTATCTGCACTCGCTCCTAAAAGCTTATGTCCCGGCACGGTCGCAGCGCTCCTCCACTGAACGTCACCTTGCTTTACCTAACATTCACACAAAGCAATCCAGACTGTTCTCCTCAGTAGTTCCCAGATTGTGGAACAAGCTGCCTACGCCACTAGAGCAGAGGTGTCCCTCACTGGTTTCAAGAAACTCCTAAAATCCGAGCTCTTCAAAGAGCACCTGCTCTAGTGATCCCAACTACTCACCATGAGTACTGATATGCACTCAGTATTCAATATCAAAATGTTAATTATTTAATTTTAATATTTTTTGCATTTGTACTTTCCTACTACTGTAAGTCGCTTTGGATAAAAGCGTCTGCTAAATGCATTGTAATGTAATATATATGCGACCCCGCCAGAGAAAACCAGGTCAAAGTCATTCTTTTTTTTTTCAAACATTTTTTTTTTCAAAACAACTTTTTTGTGAATTTAAGTTTTGTTTTTGATCAAAATATGTACTCTGATAGATATCTGAGACTGTTATCTTTTATTTACAGCAATAATACCGAGTGGCTAAGTTTTGTCGCTAATGTGAATGACACGATATTTACACGATATCTCTCTCTCTCTCTCTCTCTCTCTCTCTCTCATAAAATAGGGAAATAAAGGTAACTGAAGAGTGCACATCATGATGAACTGCAAATTTTAGATTTGTGGGGTCAACTAAGTGTGAAGATTCCCTAATCCCCAAATGCTATAAGAGTTCCTTAATCTTTTCAGTCACGGCTTAGCAACCCAGGATAGGAAGGGTTCAGGGTGGCAACATATGCAATGTTGAAACATGGACGCATAACTATCCTTGTTAGTCATACTCGATTTGTTGAACTTCAAAGATACAGCTTTTGTATTTCTGTATTATCAGTGATCTCCTAAATGCTGTTCAATTAGATGGTGGCTGGACTGTGGGGTGCTGATCCCAAGATTCAACTAACAAGGGGATCTGCAAAGCTCTTCCCACATCTAAAGGCTCAAGGAAACGCTGAGGTGTCCATTCAAGCGTTACCTAAGGACTGCACATGGAAATCACCTAAGGACTTCTGCAACAATCATCATGCTGAAAAGAAATTTTGGGAAATTTCTTGGGACAATGATCTCTGTGTATGTTCATGTCTAAGCACTCCAGCTCCATTTGCTAATAGAGACAATAATAATTCCTTATCCAATTAGTTTCTCTGCTTGCATAGCTTGGACTAGATATGCAATTTCTGATTGTGATACTTGCCATCTGTTACAAACAACAGTTTCATCCTCTGAAATTAACCAATGTCACAACATATCTTGGGCAAACCCAACCCAGTGTTGTACACCTGGTATGACAGCATGTGACCAAACCTGTGCTCCAACCACTAGTATTCCTGACATAATCACTCCGTTTAGATAAAAATCTTAAACTGTTATGTGTATTTGTGGTTGTGAGGTTGTGACCAACAGCAAGGCAAAGGAGGCAAAAATGACATTTTATTGACCCGTCAAGGATTAGAATTCAGAACTTGTACAGCTATTGGTCCCAAGCATATGCAACAGCAGCACTTAGCCTCTGGCTAAACTAACAAATGGAGACAAACTGACCACAACCTTCACAGCACTTGCTTTTAATCTGCTGGTCCAAACCATTTGAAATTGCAGAGTTCAATCACCATTATTTCTCAATATAAGAGTTCTAGTTAACTAACCATCATTACATCTACTACAACAATAGATTAAGATTCACCTTTTTGCCAACGTGATTTGCACACAACGGGACTTGACTTCTGTAGTTAACCCACTTGTGCAGTGAAACATGCACACACACTAATAAACACACTAGGCTGTGAGAATTTTTGCCCAAAGCCCTTATCCACCGGCACCTGGGAGCAGATTTTAGGTGCCTTGCTCAAGAGTACTTCCATCATGTCCTGTCTGGGGATCAAACCGGCAAACATCCAGGCACAAGACCAGATCCTAAACCACTAGGCCATGGCAGCCCCCTAGGTTCAACTATATTGACTGTATCTGTGCCCCAAATTAAAACCAATTGTGGGGCCCCATTTGTGGATGTGTGTGCATAGCAGAGACTTGTGTGCTGGAGGGAGGCAGGATGGGAGCACACAAAGCATTTGTGCTTAGGGCACCCACATGCCTAGCACTGGAACTGTCCACGCTATTGTATGAAGCACTCAATAACATCAGCTACAGCCCTACAATTTATAGAAAACCTCCCAGACTTATCAATTTATGTTTACTCTTAATTAAGCCCAATGGAATTAGAAAGACAAACCGGCTGTTTAGGAAATACCTTATGTTCAATGCTACATATTGTAGCACCCCTCAAATATAAAAAGTTGAGACATAAAAAGCTTGCCCAATGGTATAATGATCAAATTCACACCTTCAAACAAACAGTACAGAAAATAGAGGAAATGGCAGCTAACCATCTGATTAATCAAATCTAGTTCCTAATATATTGTCCAATTATATACCTATTTCTAATTTTCCATTTATGTCTAAAGTTTTGGAAAATGTTGTGGCCCAACAACTTTGCTTATATTTGCATAAAAACACATAGGTGACAAGATTCAATCTGGATTTAGACCACATCATAGCACTGAGGCAGTTCTTATTAAAACATGTGCCACCTTTATTTTTAAATACAGTATGTATATAAAGCAGGCATTTCACGCATAATTTCTTTCTTACGCTTTCTGGCAACAGAACCAGGTAATGTGGAGTAACATGTTTAGTTTGTAAAGTGATCTTTAATTAGATTTATCTAATAATAAACAGAAGTACAGATAATGTTGCATTTTATTTATTTATTTGAGGTTTACTGTAATTCCACAAATGTTGTTCTATGTCACTACACCTACAGTAATTATTTAAGGTGGAATCAGGTTATACATCATATTTTAGGGGATACAGTGGACTTTGATTCAGATTAGCAAATGATTTCCCCTCTTTTTCAGTTTTTATTCACAATTTGTTTAGTGTCCCAACTTTTTTGGAATCCGGTTTGTAGATCATTTAGCTGTGGCTGCAAGGGTGGCTGGTACCGGGGAATTTGGAGCCAACTGCATTTGACTGAGCTGTGTTCACTAGTAGTGTGGTTTTCTTTTGATAGTGCTTTTCATTTTTAAGGTTGCTGTGCAGTGATTGGACAGTTTTTTAGAAATTATACACGTGTGTTATTACAGTCTATTTGGTTGACCCCATACCACCTCATACCTTGGGCCTTTAGCAGGTGGTTGTAGTTGGGTACTTTGTGTCATTCTTTTACTCATTTATTTATTTATTTATTTATTTTAACTCCCACTTAATAAACAAGACTGACAGTGAATGTGACTTGCTATTTTAATAAAGATTGTATTTTGTACTGCAGTCAAGTCTGACTCTCTTCTTTTAGAGTTCCCCTTACTCTAAGTGGAATAAATAATTTAAGGGTTGGCATAGTCTGGTAATAGGGGGCGCTACAATTATCTTTACTAACATATGAAACACTTCATGGTCTCACCCCTGAATACCTGCAAAATGTTATCACACACTATGAACCATCAAGATTACTCAGATCACAGGGTGCCGGTCTCTTAGTAGTTCCCAGAAGTCATAAGACTTCAGTGGGGGGAAAGCCTTCTCTTACATAGCCCCTCTGAAATAATCTTCCAGCTAGTGTTCGGAATGCAGACACAGTCTCTACTTTTAAATCTAGACTCAAAACCCACTTGTTCAGTTTAGCTTTTTGCAATTAACCTCCCCGTTCTAGTTTAAAATGGACATTTCTGGAATTCAAGAACATGGGGAATCCCAGAAATCTCATATGATGCTTTGCGATGCTGTGCCAACAGGTTTGAGGTTTGAGGCTGGTGGTATGGATGGATATCACTGTCTGATGACACTCTAATGTCTGTGTTCTTTCTGGTTTCCTTCTTCCAGTCAGTCTGTCTGAGTCAGATCGGCTGGAATCATTTCATTATTGCAAATATTCACATGTTTTTTAATGCACTCAGCCTAATTGTTTCTGTTTGTTTTCTTCTCTCTTTTCTGAAGAAATGGCCACTGAAGGTAAATTGATGGCTGTATTGTCCTGCAATCCACAACAGACCACCAGATCCCTACACCTACTGCTGTAATTTCCTTCTGCTCCTCAGGTGGATTCTCCTGCGGTCCACAACAGACCTGATGCTCATCTACATCTGCTGCTGGCAATCAGCACTCACCTGTATGTACCTCTGCCAATCTCAGACACTCATCATTATCCACCACTGAAATAGACTGCACTAATTTGACCCCATATGGATACAGATATCACTATCATTCATATTATTATTGTTTTACACTATAGCACAATGTCAGACTCAACTGATGATATAAACTTCTGTCAGTAGTTTGATCAGAGGAGGATGGATCCCCTTTGCGAGTCCAGCCTCAAGGGAGTTTCTCCTTGCCACTGTCACCTTTGGCTTACTCACATTGGGTTTTGCTTCAAAATGTCTGATGCTAGTTAAGTAAAGCTGCTTTGTGACATCCATTTTAAAAAGCGCTATATAAATAAATTTTGATTGATTGATCTCAAACCCATTTTCCATGGTATGGTCCTCTAGATCCAGGGGTACAGGCCTCTCTCACTGTTCACACACTTTGTCTTGGCTGTACTTTCCCATACTGGTTACAGTGAAACAAGGTCAGAACAGCACCTTTTTTTAGTCACCACCTCTGTTTTTCCTCTACAAAGACACTGGTAGTGAAATGGACCCTAGACTTTTGTGTGATTGATGATTATTATTAAGTTATTATCAAGTTATATTATTAAGATATACCTTGCTGATACTAAACATAGTGGGACAGAACAATGTTGTTATTCACCTTGTTATTGTTTTTGAAAACAACACTAAATCTAACTGTGTTTGGTCACAAATCGGAAGCTTGACTGCCATATACTGTATAACTATATCTAATGGAAACGCATCACAGACCTTGCATGCATAGAGCCTATAGGACACATGCAACTAAATTTCAGTGTCATACATGGGAGTAGGTCAATATATACATGTAGAAATATCCCATAAATGAATTAATTGTCTATAAAATAAAATCACAAGATGAATGGCACTCTCATGTGATGCATGGACATCAAGAGCAACCCAGTCTTTTGTGACATTCACCACTACTGAGAGTAGCAGTTGTGGTCCACACAGTTTTTGGAACAGGCACTTTCCTTAGAATTTAAGAGGCAACATGTTTAATTGCACTATTTTTCTGTTACTTAAGCAATATGTGGTATTGCTTTTATGTAACAGTTTCAACAATTTCATCTAAGCATGGATTGTTTAAAACTTAATAAAAGTGAAAAAGGCTGTCTCCATTTGTCATTCTGTCTTGCAAAGCAGACTGGAGTAGGTCCTGAGGATCCTTTGCACACCTATAGAGTGAAGCAGAAATTATGAATCAAATCGTTTTTAATCAAAAATCGATTTTTAATCGAATTATGACCCCAAAAATCAGAATCGAATGGAATCGTGAGATTGTAAAAGATTCCCACCCCTAAGTATTGAATCCCACAATGTGATTGCTGAGTGATGTTCTAGAAGTGCAAATATTGCATGTTAATGTCACTCTGACCAAAGCTTTTTAAAATAATACTCCGCCACATACAGGCCTAACCTAACACCACCACCTCTATTTTTCCTTTTTTTAAACTACAATATATCAGTCATTTATTAATCATATTTTGACCCTGAGCAAAGCAGATAACCAATGGAGGCCACACATACCATTCTACACACAACTGTACCACAACACACAATGTTGACCACATCGTCAACAGACCTGTTTGCTCTGTATGCAAACTGCAGGGAGTCCAGCAGAGGGTCTGTAATGGACTTTAGGTGGGTTAGGACCAGCTATTCAAAGACTTTCATGACTACAGAAGTCAGGGTGACTGGCCTGTAGTCATTAAGTCCACTGATGGTTGTTTTGGGGAACTGGGATGATGGTGGAAGTCTTAAAGCATGCTGAAACACAGCAGAGTTCCAGTGATTTGTTGAAGATGCTGGTAAAGATTGATGCTAGTTGGTCACAGCAGTGTTTTAGGGTGGAGGTGAACAAGGCCATGATCAGAGAGCCTGAAAGCAGTGCACAGGACAGCATGATAAGCATCTTTGATGGTTGTATAAAATTTATCCAATGTGCTGCTTGTATTTGGGCATCTCCTTCGTTAGGTGAGCGTTGTTAAAATCACCCAAAATGACTTTCTGCGCGTCGCCCGTGCACTCGCTTGGCGCAATATACACACCTCCCAGAATAAACAAAGTGAACTTGCGGGGAAAGCAGATTGGCTTACAGTTAATAAAGAGAGATTCTAGATGAGGAGAGCATGATGATAACAGTACTGTAGTGTCTCTACACCAGCATTCGTTAATGTAGAATGCTGCTCTCCGGGTCTCTGTCCGCTCTCAGCAGCTGGAAGCCCAGGACATGCAGCATGCTGACTGGGGTCAGCTGAGTCAGCCAGGTCTCCGTAAAGCAGAGGGCAGAGGCAGTGGAGAAGTCTTTGTTCGTTTGGTTGAACAGAAGGAGTTCCTTCCTTTTTGTTGCTGAGAAATCAGAGGTTGGAGAGCAATAACGATGGCAAAGGTGTGTGAAACCCACTCTGCCTGTTGCACGAGCTTGTCGGCACATTAGCCCCTGTGACGGCTTCTCCAGCGTCTCCTTGTGAGGCCAAGTAGGGTCAGTGTGGCCGGTGTAAGGATTTCCAGACATTCTGAAGGATCTATAATGAATTCCGGAGTAAAAACAGGAGAAATGTTGTCTCTGAAGACTATTCATTGTTCTTTACTCAAACTAACAATAACAAACAAAAATCACACCAGGGAGCTTATCACCATGGCTGTCATCCTCAGCACCACTCTCTGATGATTGGACATATTCAACATGCGAATTTAAGTGCATAGCAACCTGACCAAATAGTACATATTACAATGGCATATATCTATAATTGCATTTAATTATAAAAGTTTTATATTTTTATGCATTTAAGTTGAAGTACACAAAATTATTCCACATTTATTAAGGCTATAACACTTTCTGGATGCCCATAAGCCATTCATCTTTGAAAATGTGTCTGTGTGGCATGTAAGATATTTTTCATTAAGCTCTGAAGAACATTCTCCTTGCAAAATTACACTCTGACACTATATGTAGGCTATTATTTTTATAGGGTTGAATGCAAATCTTGCAGGCTAAAAGCAGTCTATATGGGTTCAGTTTGAAGCCACTGTGTACTGAAGCCAAAATTTTTTCATCTAAGATGGACACTAACTAGTAATGGAAATCTTGGCCTCTTGAATAGCAAAGAGTAATGCAGCACCAGCTGGGAGTTGGCAGTATCCATTGTCTGAGATGATGTCCACTTGAAGGTAAGCTCCGGGATTCTGTAGAGCCACTTTATGGACATGAGAGAAGAGCAGTGGCAAGTCTTTAGGAAGAGTATAATTAGAGGCTAGATTTAGCATGGCTGGGATATCCGATTCCTTTGTGTACTCAAAACTAGCAGTCATGTATTTGGAGAGATCATGGCCCAGAGCTTTAACTCGACAAATCTCCTCTCCAATTAAGGTTAAAATGGCTAGAGAGTTTTTTTCCACTGGGTCATTAGCCTCCTCCATTATTGGACACTGCTGTTTCTGGTTGAGGCCTCTTGAGCAAATGACCATCACAAAGTCACTGTCCTTCATCTTCCTGCAGTACCATTCAAAGATTCCCTCCTCGTTGATGCTCAGGGCATCCCACAGGTCCAAATGTACCTATACAGAGACATAAAAGAGGTAGGTAATTTTCAGGTTTATAAAATGTTTGGTTGTGAAGTCAAGATTTGATTTGTGCTACTTTAAGTTTCAAAATGCCTTCAGTTTAATAATATACTACATACATTGGTTTGATTAAAATAAATAGTTCTTAAACATTTTCAGTGTCTTTTGTACATGACCATTAGTTAAATATTCTTAAAAAATCACAACCCCATAACTTCAGAAAGAAAGCCTACTCATTAGGGCAGTGGTTCTCAACCTTTTGCAAGCTGCCCCCCCCCCCAACACTGGTTTGGGCCTCCCTTCTAACCCCCCCCACACCTTACATTATGTGTGGAATACATGTGTATATTACCAAGTTGAACTAACATTAGGTTCAATCACATGAGAAATTAATAGATTTTATTTGATACTTTTATCATTATAAGAAAAAATAACCTCACTATATAAATTATATCATATATCAATATCATAGATGTTTTATTTTTATTAAAATTATTATAAATAACTTCCCTATGTCACAAAACAAGCCTTGTAGTATGTGTGGAATATATGTCTGTATTTAAGTTGATTTCACATCATTAGGTTTAATAACATGAGAGTTTGTTTACTTTTATAATTGTACATAAAACAAATGTTAGAAAAATTACACAAGATAATATGTGAATATGTATAAAAGTACGTGTCACATTATTACTAATATTTAATTTAAAAAAAAAGGGGATGGGCATTTGCTGCATCTCCTTTGTACAAATAGTCAATGAGTCTGGGATGTTTCATGATTTTTGTGATTTTATCCCCGCCCATGTGCTTGCGCCCCACAGGGAGAGTGCCCCCCCGGTTGAGAACCACTGCATTAGGTTATGAATTTATGCAATAAATCCTTGCCCCTCTTTGAACAAAACTAGGAATTTGGATCCTGTAGATTAGTGACAGAGGTTTCCTTAAAGACTGAGAATAACTGAGAAACATAATGCTGACATGGTTTTAAATTTGGATGAATTAATGTTTTACATGAAAAAGTAGACTGATCAACTGCTACTATGATAGGCCTACAAGAATTACAATGGGAATACACTGTAGGTTTGCCCATAGCCAAAGTGTAGTTTTTACCTGAACAGCCATGTGCTTTTGCAGGAATGTTGCCAATTGTAACACCACTCTTATGTGAGCAGGACCATCGCTACTTGAGTAACAAATCAGGATTTGAGGGGGGTGGGTGCTGTTGGTTAGTGCCATACACTGTGGCTTATTCTGGTGTTCGTCATAATATTCTTCAATTATTTCTGGGGAATATAATAATAAAGAATAACTAATTAATTGATTTAAAGTAACAGACACATTGTTTAGACGTTCTGTGGTTTTTCATTATTTTAAAAATCTCTGCATTGTAGATTAATACTAAAGTCATCCAAACTATGAAGAAATACACATGGAATTATTTAGTAAACAAAAAAGTGGTATACAAACCAGAATATGTTTTATATTTTACATTCTTCAAAGTAGGCACATCTTGCTTAGATGACAGGTTTCTTAGCATTTTCAGCTTTAAGAGGTATTCACTTGCAATGGGTTTCAGTTAACAGTTAAGCTTTGTCAAGACTTAATTACTTGCATTTCTTGCCCTTTGAGACCATCAACGTGTGTAGGGTTGCAACTGTATGAGATTTTTACAGTATGATAACTGTCTCAGAAAATATTGTGCTATATCAAATTTTACATATATTATGTTACACTGACTATTAAAGAAATGGCAACAAATGTTTTTTGTTTAACAAACTATTTATTGTAGTTGAAATTTGGAACAATATATAATGACAGTTACTGTATGTATAAAATGTTTCCTTAAAAAAATAAGCTGTACACCTCCTGTTTATGCAAAAACAAATTGTACAATTGGAAGAAGGACAAAAGTTGAATCTTTAAATAAAAATAAATCTGTCTCTTTAGAAAGAAAAAAAATACTTTGTAAACATAAATGTGAGAAAAAGTGCAGGAGCATTCTGTAAACGTTTTCCTAAGACCAGATTTTTATTGCAGCATTAATTTCTATTTTTTCAAGCCAGGTTATGTAGGGTGACCAGATTCTAATTCACCGGATATGGGACAAAGACTATGTTTGTGTGGGACAATGTGGGACACCAATGCATCGAGGTAATCTAAAATAACTTGGCACATAACAGACTGCAAATAAAAATGTGTGCATGTATATAGTCATGCTCAAAAGTTTACACACCCCTTGAACTTTTTCACATTTAGTCACGTTTAACTACAAACGTAAATGTATTTCATTGAGATTTTAAATGATAGACCAACACAACGTACCACATAATTGTGAAGTGGAATGAAAATGATACATTGTTTTCAAAATGTTAATCAAATAAAAATCTTAAAAGTGTGACGTGCAAAAATATTCAGCCCCCTGTACTCTGATACCTCTAAACAAAATTCAGTGCAATCAACTACCTTCAGAAGTCACTTAATTAGTTAATAGTGTCTGGCTGTGTGTAATTCAGTCTCAGTATAAATACACCTGTTCTGTGAAGGTCTAAGTGATCTAAATATGAACTGTGATTATTCAGCTTGTTTTTGCAGTGCAGGTCTCTCTGGTCAGGTTGTCATAATATAATGTGTGTGTCACACAACTCTGTAAGCACACTTGATGTGTTTATTACTCAGCTCTGGGTCAGAAAATTAAGATGTACAGTGTATTAAGTGTACAATGTTATTATTTCTTCTGAAAAGATTTTAGAATTTCACAGAAGATCACAGAATTTAGACCAATAACACGAGACCAATAACAGGAGCTACAGCAGAATCTCGGTTGTGTATTTTGTTTTAACAACGTTCTAATAATATGTATTTATAAGGACTTCCGGTTGTTAAATATAACACAACTAGTGCTTTATGAGATGTTCTGTTGTTTTCTGTGAAAGAAATTATGATAGTAGTTATTTAAATACAGAAACAACAGAAACACAGAGTGCGATTCGTTCTGCCCCACCGCTGTGTGATGCGTGTGCACGCGAACGGGAGTCGGATTCTGGCGGCGTGTCAGAATTCGGCACAACACCGGCGCTGTTCTGACCTAATTTGCATTTGTGTTGGTGGGCGCGCCCTTAACCTGCGTCCGCGGTTGACATGATCAATCAGCCCGCCCCGTCTCCTGATGACAGCCCTCACTGCTTTCCCCACACAGCCATCTGAGAAATCCCAGATTATAAAACACTGGAGTCTGACTATCAGTAACAATGCGGGACAACGTCTCAATTTGCAGGACGCGTGAAAAGTATTGAAAATGCGTGACTGTCCCCCACAAAGCGGGACATCTGGTCACCCCAAGTTTATGATGCAGAAATATAAGCATCTTGGGTTGTTTCAGGGCTCAATCTTGAGTGCTGAGATGGCAATGCATGAGGTGCATGTACCGAACATTCTTTCAGAAGGCACAATCATGGCATGGATACTAAGATAATAACAGAGATTTCTCTTTTGAAGATTTCACACCAAACCTCATTTTAAAGGATGAAAAATAGGCATGTCAAACTTTGAAAATGAACACATGTATGGCATCTTTCACATCGAGTCTGGAAAAATCCAAATCTGTGTGAAAGGGCTTTAACATGGACATGAGCATCCAGCACAATACAAGTTTAAAATTTCCAGTACTGCTGTGCTTATACGTTCAGATGACTCAGCACTTTTGCTGGCACTTACCGAATGGATTGAGCATGAGGAAACAGAGGTATTATAGTCAAAATTTCATGCATTTTGTTAGGGAGACATTTATTAACAAGATACCTACTTTGGTGTGCACAGAGGGATGATGTTCTCGTTGATGGGAGAACAAGTTTGAGGTATTCCCACCTTTACGCTGCCACTTTACATCCACAAATTTTGCAAATGGGATAATCATCCTCATGTCTGTTTTGCAGGTATCCGAAGTAGTCCCACATTGCTGATTTTAGTTTAGAATTTTTTATAGGGGTATGGGGACTGGTTAAATCTGTCACAATTCTCTCTGCCATTTTCACCGCTGTGTGCTTGAGTGTGGCTGAGGCAGAGCCGTACATGCACAGGTGAAATTCTCAGCTGGCTTGCCTTTTTCCTTTAGTGTTGGTAATAAGCAAATGCCCACAGTATGATAACCGTGGCATACAGTGAAACTGGTTACTGCTGCAACCCTAGTTGCGTGCCTACTTTGAAGAATCTTAAATGTAAAACATAATTTTGTTTACCATTTAAAAAAACACATATACATGATTTTAGCCCAGTTTTCGAGTCACCAACAGTTCTTTGTAGACTGCCAACAACAAAAAATCTTTGCTTGGAGGCTAATCGAGGATTACTCTGGGCTCACTCAGTCTAGTGGTGTGAACTGCTGAAAGATGCTCGCCAAGCTGTCGCCGATTGATCACTGACCAGTCGCAGACGCCTGGGAAATATTTGACATGCTTAATATCTGAGATCCAGTCAGCGACTGTGTCAAGAGCAGTAACTACCAACAACAAATGGGATTGTGTAGAAAGAGAACCACATGTCGATGGGATCTCTATTGGTTATTGTGACTGCACTGGAGAAACAATGCAACAATGCAATTGATTATATCTATGTTACGTGCCCTGCACGTTTCTGCTGCTGAACTGTCATCTGAGCTTCTGTCATCGGTGGGCCCCGCCCCCTTCTTCATGGATTGGCTCCAC
>BRDA01004719.1:0-11270 GCA_036984385.1 Crenuchus spilurus
ATAAAATATTGACATTTGCCATCTCCACATCATTGCATTCAGTTTTTATTCACAATTCGTTTAGTGTCCCAACTTTTTTGGAATCCGGTTTGTAGCTATAGTTCCCCTTATTGGAGATATAGAGTCAGATGTGGGGTATGTTTATAAAATATACTTACATGCAGTATTGAGAATTTGACATTTTAAATTTAATACACATTGTAATTCAGCAAATGATCAGTTAATGTTTGTTTATACTCAGCATTGAGCTCATAATCTAGTGTAGTAAAATTCAATAAATGAATAAAGACATTTTAATCACTGTAGCTCTAATCAGTAAATCCTGTCAGGCAGATAATTAAATAAATATTAATATTAGTTTTCACAGCTGTTGTTGCTGCAGTGATTAATGGGTCAAGTATGTCCTGAGGAAAGTCTTGTTTTGTCACTATCTGCTGCTATCTCTCTCTGGTTGCAATTTATCTTCAGCTTCCAGGTAGAAGACCAAAGGTTGCAGTACACAGCATGCTGAAGTATTTCCTCAGCTCCTCAGTATTATCAGCTGACCTCTCTTCTTCAGCTAAAGTTTATGGCTGACCTTTGAGACTATAGATGCTACAACACAAGTTTTTATATTGTATCTATGCACTCACACCACAGTGAAACTGGTTTTATAGCTGTATTTGTTTTTGTATGGTGTCGTCTGACTGTGGTATGATTGTTGGTTACCTCTCTTAAAACAGTTTGTCGTCTTCTTTAATGTCCTGTATGGGCAGTTGTGGTCTGGTGGTTAGGATCTGGTCTTGTGCCCGGAAGGTTGCCAATTTGATCCCCTTTAGCATCTAACCCCCAACTCCTCCCCAGGTACTGTGGGCAGGGCTGCCCACCGCTTTGGGCACATGTTCTCACAACCTAGTGTGTTCACTAGTGTGTGCGTTTCACTGCACAGATGAGTCACATGTGGAGCTCAAATTCTGTTGTGTGCAAATCACACTGACAAAAGGTTTCATCTGATCCACAGCCTAATCTAAATCTGTATAAATATCTTCTGCAATAGTTCCACATCACACATTAAAATCTAATAAAGACCTGTTCTAACTACAAGTGCCACAGTCTGACTTTGGACTGTGACACAGTTTGAACTGAAATGTTCATTTTTGACTATTTTCAAACTGCTCTGATGTAAAACATTTCTCTTGACTTAAATGATTTGTTATCACTTAACAGCACTCTTTACAAATATGCTAATAACTCATATTTTATAAAAAATGGCTTTGACCCGGTTTTCCCTGGCGGTGATAAGCACCATGTCACTAAGGACTCTGCGTAGTCTGAAGGTCTATACTGTGGAATTATTTTATAGCTGAAAATTACAACATAAATGCATAACTCAAACTAGTTAACATTAGAATTCCCAACCACAAGTTTATAAGGTCTATTTTGTTGACTCAATATATTCCCAGCTAACACAAGAACGTTGCAAGAACATTGCGAGAAAGTTCCATTTTGTGAGGGTTGGGTGGATGGAGAGAAGGGCGAACACAGGCAGAGATGTAAAATGATTTATTATAAGGGAGACTGGATAAACAAAACAGCAGCACGATGGCTGGAAACAGAACAGAAACTAAGACTAAGACAAACTAACTGAAGACTGGAACATAAAACAAGAAAGACTTACAAAGCAACACGTCAAGGTAGGTACAGGACAACGTGAATCTGAGACAACGACAGGGATCTGTGGTAGAGTGAATGTCAGGGTTATTGTCAATGACTGATAAACTAGACTGAGACAAACAGGGCTTATAAAGGGGAAGACTAATCACAAGGGATACAGAACACCTGGACACGATTAACACAGGACAAGACAGGAAGTACATATATGGGTGTGTGGGACTGAACTTGAACACAAGAGGGAGACATAATACAGAGACTAGGACTGGGGATATGAGGGCAGGCCTGACACATTTAGGTTATGCGAATGTTATGGTGTGGAGTTCTTGCTTGGTTATTAGAACGTTATGGTGTGGAGTTCTTGCTTGGTTATCAGAACGTTATGGTGTGGAGTTCTTGCTTGGTTATCAGAACGTTATGGTGTGGAGTTCTTGCTTGGTTATCAGAACGTTAGGTGTGGAGTCCTTGCTTGGTTATCAAAACGTTAGGTGTGGAGTCCTTGCTTGGTTATCAAAACGTTATGGTGTGGAGTTCTTGCTTGGTTATCAGAACGTTATGGTGTGGAGTTCTTGCTTGGTTATCAGAACGTTAGGTGTGGAGTTCTTGCTTGGTTATCAGAACGTTAGGTGTGGAGTTCTTGCTTGGTTATTAAAACGTTAGGTGTGAACATTAGGGTAGAACGTTCTTTGAACATTCCCTTAATGTTATTATTATTATACACCCGGTCAGGTGACAAACAGGGAACATTCGTTCATCGTTAGGCTAACATTAGGTTGGAACATTATATCTAGGTTTGTTCAGACTTTAGTCAAAACCTTCAAAGAACCTTCCTGGAACATTGTCATTTAACAGAACCATGCAAGAACAATGCCAGAACATTAGTTTAACGTCCTGTGTTACATGGGTGTAAACTACCATTCTGGTATTGTTCTTGCATGGTTCTGTTAAATGACAACGTTCCTGGAATGTTCTTTCTAGGTTTTGACTAAAGTCTGAACAAATCTAGATATAACGTTCCAACCTAAGTTTAGCCTAACAATGAACGAATGTTCCCTGTTTGTCACCTGACTGGGTGAAAAATTCTAATAACATTAAGGGAATGTTCAAAGAATGTTCTAGCCTAATGTTCACACCTAATATTCTTATAACCAAGCAAGAACTGCACACCATAACGTTCGCATAACCTAAATGGAACTTTCTCGCAATGTTCTTGCAACGTTCTTGTGTTAGCTGGGTTGTGTTCAATAGAATAACTGTGGCCAACATATAACTACCATGTTTCCTTGATGTTTTAATGTGGATGTGTGTGGATAATGTCAGTTAGCTTCTCTGACACCAGGATAATCAACCTTAAGAAAATCACTCTTTGATACAATTGAACACAGTCAGTACCAATTCAGTAAAGAAGGTCAGGATTGTTTCCAATACCACTCTGGCTTGGATCAATTGGATCAGTACCAGCTATGTTTAAGAGCAGAATGGATCAATGTGTGAAGAGTTTTTGATTTGTGCCTTTAATGGAGAGCACTATTGTAAAAAATGTGCAATTACCCTAATGTAAAGCAGTGAATAGAAATGTCTGTGGCACCATTCTGGAAGAGGATACTCATCATTCTCTTTGTTCCTTTAATTCTTCCCATGTTTATTCCTTTCTGTGTCTGTAGCACGGGAGTTGGATGGCATCAATCTGGGTGGATTTTATGTCTATAAACTTCAGGATCATCATGGGTCTGACTTTGGCTTGTTTACTTCCTCCCACCACCGTTCTAGACCCAAAGCATCTGTCACTGTTTACCAGGAGCTCATCTCCCAACGGGGCTTTCCTGCCACTGTTGATGACTCTGAAATAACTTGTGAGGCCAGCAAGAAGGGAACAACCTGTTGGCTCTGTAACAGGTTAGCTGAGAACAAGCCTCTGCTCTTCTTTGGAACTTGTGTGACGATCAGTGTATCAATACTAGCTGGTGTTATCATCAGCTCTGTGGTGATGAAGAACAGGAGGAAGAGGAGGAGAGGGGTGGTCCAGGCCATACCACAGCGGCTTCACCGTCAACAGAGGTTCACACTGCATAGGATGGTATACAGAAACTGAAGTAAAAGCAGTAGTTTAGCACAAATGTACATGTTTTATGTCCAAATTTGGCTTCTTTTGTTTTGCACTGAAGCTGCAAGGCTGATCATTTGGCAAGGAACTCATTAACAAGTTCAACAAAATACACAACAGGACACAGCATTTCTAAAAACAGCAGAAGCAGCCATCTGTAAGTCAGAATTTTGTCTTTGTCTTGGTCTATTATATCGTACAGTGTCAACTGTTCCATGGGAATAAATCCAGTGTTGGTAGGAGCACATCATTTATATTCATCTTAAATATTTTGTCAGGACAAATGGAAAAATGACTCATGGCTATAGCACAATAGCCAGACACAAAACAGCCTTGGTTAGCTCCATTTCTGCAGAGACAGAGGCAGCTTTACATAATGGCTGATGCATTTTAAAAAAAATGATGCACTGGTTGTACTTTGCATGGTAGCCAACATTAATGTTCATTGTATAAAAACCACATATCCAACCTGTGACCTAATAATACATTTCTAGACCCATGACCTTTAACTGCTGTGCTGCTAGATCCTTCATAGGACTTTCCAGTGTGTTTTTAACTCACAGTTATAAAAGGGGACTGTACCTGGGAAACATGCATGTCTGGTCAACCTACCAGCTCAAAGCTCAAAAGCTAAAGAAGCTAATTCAGAAACAAAGTCTGCATTGCTGGTTGATTGAACCTGGAAATCATGTATGCTGTTGTTTTCATTTATATAACTTGTAAAATGCTGAAAAATAGTTAGATGTTCTTTCCTTTGTGAAAACTATCCTGAAATTATGAGTAAAACTGGTACATCAGTCAAGAAATGAGTTATTGCCTCATGATTATCTTTAAGTGTTTAACACATGATGAAAGAGTGAAATCCAACAGCCATACAGCAGCCTGTAGACCTGACGTGTACAATCCAATATCTATTTTGTGACATAGTCACTATTTTTGTGCAACAATTTTATGGGAGGTTCCCGTACCAGTTGCTTCTCCATGTCATGTGATGGTAACATCTACTCAGTGTCAAATCTGCCCTTTAATATGGGCATAATGGGAATAAACATCCACTAGACAAATATTATCTGTTCAATACCGTTCAAAAGCTAATTGTTAATTGGTATGTCATTACTGTAATGATTACCGCTAGAAGAACTAGAACTCAGATTGAGTAATGAATACAGAATGATTAATACTATGGGAAAAGCTACAAGCTTAAACCATCTTAGGCCTTCTTTAGCCTGGCATAAACCATCCTGTATTTCTGAAAGATGTTACTCTTATGGTTTCTCTTTCCTTTTCTGTTTAAAGAAGAACTGTGATGGTTCACCCTATATTTTGTTATTGTGGTTCCTGTGGTTTCTGTAGGTCAGCAGAACAAACTGACTGGTCCAAAATATAAAAAACAAACTAATACACACACAGTGTCCTCCACAGATGTTGAACTACATATTATATAGTACCTATGTAGTATGTACTTACGCTATACTGATCTTACATATGACAGTGTGTTTATATCATTTAAAGTTAACTAATGTTAAGAAATTGTGTGTGTGTGTGTGTGTGTGTGTGTGTGTGTGAACTGATAAATAGATCAGTGTTTCATAAATTCTTGTATATAATGTTTAAATGTATATTTTGTGATTATACTGTAATAAAATTATGTAAAGCAAACTAAACCTCGTTTGCATATGTCACTAAAGTTCTGGATACAGACACTGGAACAACTGTGCCACCTGGTGAACTTTTAGTAGTATTACAGTTGCATTAAATATTACACACATTTTAAACTCTCATGAAAGTACTTATACTCAATAATTATGGCCGAAAGACAAAACTGGTTCACTTTCTGTCAAGAATTGCTTCTGAAAGTAAACGCAGGTTCTTCACAACCAATTTCTGAAAGAACACTCTGCAGGGAACTGCGTAGCATGAACTTATGGAGCACAGTGGCAGAAAAGAGAGCATTGCCCTTGTGTGCTCATGATCAAAATTCTGTGACAGTATCCAGTAGACTTGGGGGGCAGCCGTAGCCTGGTTGTTAGGGATCTGCTCTTCTGACCGGAAGGTTGCCTCTGGCCTTTGGCACCCAAATACAATCAAATACCTCTCCTTTGTGATCCATTTTCCACACACTGAATGAGCCATTCACTGCACTGTTCCACCTTTTCTCAATCTATGCATCCAGTTGCACATCCCACAGGAATTTATAGCATCTTCATCATTGTGTAATGCCACCTGCAAGAGCCTGAAATTACTACCACCTTAAAAACAATTTAACACTTTTTTTTGTCCTAGGAGCTTAAATTTGTCCTAGGAGCTTAAATTTGATCTGATCCAATCTGATCTTCACTGCACATTTGTAGAAGTGAATCATGGCAAGAAGGAAGAAAGTTGTTGATGTATCAGACATCAAATCTTCACCAATTCAAAGTCAGACAGATTGTGTACAAATGGAGAAACTTCAAGACCATTGTTACCCTTCTCAGGAGTGGTCGACCAACAAAGATCACTCCAAGAGCAAAGCGTGTAATAGTCAGCTAGGTCACAAACTCACAGGTAACTTCTAAGAAAATAAAGGCATCTCTCACACTGGATAATGTTAATGTTCTTCCAGTATCAGGAGAACACTGAACAGCAGTGGGGTGCAAGAAGAAAGCCATTACAACAAAAAGAAAACCGCTTTAGCAGTTTGATAAAGATCATGTTGTCAAGCCAGAAGACTATTAGGGAATCTGACCTGGATGGATGAGATATTTTAGTTTAAATTAGGAGTGTTAAAAAAACACTGCAATCCAGTATACAAATCTTATCTCATGTGTGATAACATGGCAGCAGTATCATGTTTTGGGCTTGTTTTGCTGTGTCTGCTCTAGGACAGCTTGGCATCATTAATAGAACATATTCTTATATCAGTGAATTCTGAAATGTGAGGACATCTGTCCAAGAACTGAACATGGGTCATGCATCAAGTCAATGACCCTAAGCACACAAGTCATTTTACCAAAGAATGGATAAAGAAGAATAAAGTCAATGTTTTTGAATTTCCTGACCTTTATCCAGTTGAAATAAAAGACAACTGAATTAAGCAGTTGATGTGAGGAAACCTAACAACATCCCACAATTAAAGCTGTGCTGTACAGAGGAAAAAAGTGTTCACAGCTGATGTGCAGGACTGACTGACTGACAGTTGCTAGAAATATTTAGCTGCAGTTACTGTTGCACAACAGGGGCACACCAGATAATGAAACCAAAAGTTCATATACGTTTACCTTCCACTGATATGTAATACTCTATAATGTTCCCCAGTAAATCAATTACAAAGTTAAATGTTTTTTTGTTTGTTTTGTTTTCTCTTTATTTACTTTTTAGAAATGACACACATTATTTTTTAGATTGTATTTATGCAGAAATATGGAACATTGTTAAGCACCACTGTATTTTACATTTCTGAGTTCTAAGCAGCTACTTAGAGGAGCCCATGGCAGCTGATTGTTGGGACAAAGTTTGAGGAATTTACATCACCTAGTCATCAATAGTTTTCCTACAGTCCAAAAACAAGGAGGGTAGTATCTCTCAGCTGACTCTACCCATATCAGACCTGGATTTACCCCTTACATGAACAAACTGAACCAACACCTGAAACCAGTCTTTTTTATCCCCACACCCTTTCTCATATGAATGGATGGATGAATGGATGGCCTTTAATGATTAAACAATTAAACATTGTTAACATGTTTGCCTCTCAGTAGTAGGGTATTGGGTTCAAGTCCCCATCTAGTTGGAGTTTCAATGTTCTTCCCATGTCTGTATGGGTTTCCAGTTTCTTCCCACAGTCCAAAACTATGGAGGTCAGATGAACTGGTTACTCTACATTAACCTAATGTGAATGTGTGTCCAGGAACAGATAGGTCCTAGATTTGATTAAAATAGCCCAGCACCCACTGGAGGGGTATGGGGACTCACTCCAACCCTGAACTGGGGTAAGCAGTCAAGATGAAGGATGGATGGACAAACCTTTGCAAAAGTAATTGGAGAGCTCAAACCTTTTGGGATGCCCAAACTTTTGCATGTGCTCCTTTTCTTTATTCAAACTGTAAAAAAAAGGCTTTTGAACAGAATGTATAATCGATAAGTCTATGCCTTTTGCAGATCATCATCTACTCATTATTCACAGTTATTATAGTACCCAAACGTTTACATGCCCCTGTAACTATATTTTGGCTTTTATTTTGACATGTTCCGGATGTATTTCCTGTTTTTCCTGGCTGTTGTAGAGAACTGCGCCCCCTGCCGCTGGTCCTGACTCACCGCTGTGCTGTATTGTGTAACACCGGGACTGATCGCACAGCTTTAACCACAAAGGTGGATTATTATTACCTGTGTGATATTACAGAAGAATTAAGAGGCACAGGGGATATTAGAAGGCGTAAGTACCTGCAGAAAGAAGGATAAAAAAGAAAAGAGGACCGACAGCTCCTCCGTGCAGCCGAGCGAGGCCCTTACACCCACCGCGGGGAGGAAGCGCTCTGGCCCGGCAACAGTATGGCTAACATCGCGGTACAGAGGATAAAACGGGAATTTAAAGAAGTTCTCAAAAGCGAAGAGGTAAAATTCCCATCTTCTCCTACACCAGTGGTCCTTCTGTCATAAGCTGCTGTGTGACTGATGTACAGTTTATTAACACAGCTGTAGCCAAGTGTTCAGCTTCAACACATTAAAAACAACTTCCCCACTGCTCTGTTCCTCTCCTTCTGCATGACAACACTGTGGAGAAGTTTCACATGTATTCATTATTTATGTACTACAACATGCACCTCACTCACTAGCTGTGCACATTATCTGGATAATAATCCCCAAATAGTCATCGATTTATTTAATAGAATCTGTTTTTGCCTAAAATGAAGCTCTTTCAGCTGTGATCCAGTCAGCTTTACTTTATATAGCTTTAGTAGATAGATATCTGTACTGTGGTCATACTAAACATCCTCCCATAGGATTAGAACAAGTCCAAAACTCACCGATTTACACACGTTTCTACACAATGGCTGTTAAATAGTAGCAGTTGTGTTAGCTATCATTATTGAAACAACAGAAATATATCTTAGACGACAGTCTGTGACTATATAACACCGCTGTTTTTGTGTATAATTACATTAAATAATGTCAGTGAAATGAAGTTAGGAAGAGCAACAGATCACTTAAAGGCTTTCAGCTCACTAGCAGTTCAGCTAGCAGTTAGCTGCTCTGCTAATGTGTACAGAAACATAACTACCCTAGTTAACATTAGTGCCATTTGTGTAGTGAGAGCTGGTTTAGTTACAACACTGAACTGTTTTATTAGCTCTGCTGACTGGTGAGTGGAGAAATTAGGTAAAGAACCAAACACCACTGAAGCTAGGTTAATGCTAGCACAGTTTGCTATCAAACGTGATGAAATAGGCCTAGAACTGGCTCAGATTTACAGACTATACACTTTACTAAACAAGCTAGTGTCCGTGTGGTTTATAAGTCAATTTAATTACTAGCTAACTTAGCATGTACCTTTTTAAAGTATACGCAAAGGCTCTCTGACCTTCCTGTCCCTGTTTGATGGGACTCTGATTGGTCTCTCATCTTGCAAGTTCTTACAAAGTCACCTGGCATCTTTGGCACAGCTTCTGTGTCATGCCAGCGTGTTGTCTGCAGAGATGAACTGTGCCAACTTGTTCTGCTGCTTGTGGTATGCCTTGGATCCAGACATTCAGATTTGGTTAGATTTACAATAAAGAGCTTATGCTGCCGTTTTATACTTAGGTCCCAATAGACTGAATTCTATCACAGTTACAGTGATTTTCCTTCTCTGAAACACCTGCTTAACCAGCATGTCTTCTGAAGACAGTTTGTGCCTCTTTACTGCATTATGAGCTCTTGGGAAGACTACATGAGATGTTGGAGCATCGCTGTCAAGATCTTATTGCATTCAGCCATGTGAGCATTAATTCCAGTGTTGACAAGTGACCAATTTTCTTCCACAAAGTGGAATTTGACCTCAGCGACCTTCTGGTCACAAGGTTTGTTACCACAAGCCCACAGCTGAGTATAAAGCTAACTCTGCTGTTAGACCCCTCTAGCTGACACTTGGTTCATGTGTAGCATCATTTGACCCCTATTTAATGTCATACAAAAAGAAAGAAAGGTTACACATCTACAGCAGGGGTCTCAACATCTGCTCCTGGATTGACTCAGCGCTGAATATATTAGTGCTTTCTGTACTGGACCTTTGTCCTTTAGCACTGCACAGTGGTCTACCCTGTTGATTCCTGCTTTAACACCCCTGAATAAACCTCTCAGCCCATCAGGCCGAGCCTTTCATGAGTGTAAAATGGGGGTATTGGAGCAGGTAAACTTTCAATGTGAATTTCATGACCACTGCTTCAGAACATTGACAGTGACTTTACAGCTACAGTAACTTGTGTGTTAGAGGTGGGTAATATGATTTGTGATTTTATCACAGTCATGAACAATTACCGTAAACCTTTGAGTATTATGTGTAAGTCATTGTGGATAAGAGGACATGTTTAATGCTGTAAATGTAATGACTTGGGTAATGATAACGCTTGACATTTTCACAATACATGATAGATATTACAGTTTTCTGAGAACTGATTACTTGTAAAAGACAAAATGCTCTAGTGTTGTAGTATAAAAATAATATAACCCATCAGTGCAGTCCGACAACATCTGTACACTGGAGATAAGAAATACTCAGTCTGTCTTAATTCTGTGCAATGGGACACTTATGAAGTAAATCGTGTAGAAAAAGTTGAATCATGGTTCTGTATGGGTGCGTTGAAAACTGATTGGCAACCATAATAACCGAGTTATTGGGTCTTAGATTCAAGTTCGCATCTAGGTGGAGTTTCCATGTTCTCCCCATGTGTGTGTGGATTTCCTCCTGGGTCTCTGGTTTCTCCCACAGTTCAAAAGCAAGGAGGTCAGGTGAATTGGTTACTCTAAATTGCCCTGGTATGAGTGTGTGTATGAGTGGTTGGTCAGCGATGGATTGGCGCCCTGTCCTGGACGTAGCTAGAATAGTTTAATTTATATAGCAGTTTGTACAACTGATGGTAACAGCAATTAGTCCATATAAAGTTCATTGTGGTCATTGTGATACAGAACTATTAAAACAAGGACCAACTGGCTCTGAAATAGCTTTTACCCCACAGCAGTTTGGGCATTAAATAACTTATTATGGGCTCTTTTTATTTCTTTTTTTAAATATAACATGGAACCACAAAGTTTAAGATTGGCGCTATGTTAAACTGCTTCCCTGCCAGCAGGGGCTGGGACCTAATTTCCCGCAAGGGATCAGTAAAGTGTATCTGTATTTTACTATTCACTGATACAAGGGCAATGTGCAATTTTAGCTCCAGAACTTTTTGTGTGCAATCTAACTGTTTACTAGGGATGCACCGATACCACATTTTTTAAAACCGAGTACGAGTACAAGTACTTACATTTAAGTACTTGCCGATACCAAGTACCAATA
>BRDA01004720.1:4832-20910 GCA_036984385.1 Crenuchus spilurus
TATAAATACACTCATACACATGCACACACACATGTATGTCATAATAATATAAACATTTATGTAAAGTATTTAAATGACATTTTATGACACTTATGTTGTTTATTTACAATTAGTGTCAACATTACAAAATTCTCTCTGACACTGAAAAACACTGAACATAAACTACTCATATTGCATTTGTAGTATTTTTTATTTATATACAGTGTGTAATAAAAGTATGTACTTAACCTTATTTACTACATTGGTACCTGTAATTATAACACTAAAATTAAAAATGTCCAAATGTTTGTGGACACCCATTGTAATGAATGCATTCAGCTGCTTTAAGTTAAACCCACTGTTGACCCAGCTGTGCAGATGTACACACACACACACACACACACACACACACACACACACACACCAATTGTCTAGTTGCTGTAGAGTAGTACTACCAATAGAATAAGACTTTCCGGAACAGATAAAATGAACCTATTGGTACAATATCTAATGACAGGTGTGGGTTAGATGGGAATAAAGCCACCCAGCATTGAGATGTGGAGCAGTGAAAGTGAGAATAGTGCTCCATGCAGTACTTTTCAGATGAGTTAGGGATGAGGTGAGGTGGTGATCGTCCAACATCCTGACCTCACGTATGCTTTTGTTGCTGAATTTAGTCAAATCCTCACAGCAATGCTCCACAATCTAATAAAAAGCCTTCCCTGCACAGTAGAGACTGTTACTCTAACAAAAGCTGGATAAAATCTTGATTGATGTTTGAACTAAAATGAATGTAGTAAGTTTTTTAGGCTGGGATTTTGAATTATGACATTTTAATAATATTGTATAATATGTACAGTATAATATAATAAAATTGTGCATTCATAATTATACATTTTTCTTACATAGATTTCATGAGATATGGAAGCTATATGGCTGTACCAGTTCCGATTGATCGTCATTGGCGACTCAACAGTGGGAAAGTCTTGTCTGATAAGGCGCTTCACTGAAGGCCGTTTTGCACAGGTGTCTGACCCCACAGTTGGAGTGGACTTCTTTTCCCGCCTGGTGGAGATAGAGCCAGGCAAACGCATCAAACTTCAGATCTGGGACACGGCCGGGCAGGAGAGGTTCAGGTACATCTGACAATCTTCACTGACATTTCATATCCACTGAGCAGCCTTGTCTTTGGGAGCTCGCAGTCTCTGCTCTTGTAACTCAAAAATTCTTGCTTGTTCAAAGCCAGACATGCTCTCCCTGTCATCTCGCAAGCTGTTCAGATCATTTTTAGGCTACACCTGCCTGTCATCAGCTTGGTTCCTCTTTCCTGTGTTCTAATTTCATACCAGCTCTCTCAGCATCAGCAGCATTTGTTTGAAGTGGATTCTGCTGTCTTTTGAACCATATCACTGTGCATCACTACCTCTCATAGCTTTGCCTGTCTTGTTATTGTGGGTAGGAATGAACATCTCTAACTTCAGTGATTTGTTCTGAGTAGTTATTTGTCAAAGGATTCAGTGCATCAAGAAATCTCACATTGATTGAGCTAATTCTGATTAATTAGCTAATTGATTGATTTCATGATTAATTCTTGATTCAGTCATTTCGAAATATGTTACTTTACATGCATTGAATATAAAATATGACCTTTTAAAATGAAACTATGAATAACTTTTTCACAATATTCAAATTTTCTAATGTACTGTAATTGATGCCTTTGGATTGATATATTATGATGCACTGATGCATTTTTACATGTAGTGATTAATGCTTCCTGACCTTCTCCTTCTCGTGTCTATTTTAGGTCTATCACCAGGGCGTACTATCGTAACTCAGTAGGTGGCCTGCTGCTGTTTGACATCACCAACCGTCGCTCCTTCCAGAATGTTCACGAATGGCTGGAGGAGGCGCGCAGTCACGTGCAGCCACACAGCATCGTCTTCCTGCTAGTGGGCCACAAGTGCGACCTGGAAGCTCAGCGGCAGGTGAGCCAGCAAGAGGCCGAGAAGCTGGCGGCCGCGTACGGCATGCGCTACGTCGAGACGTCAGCTCGTGATTCCATTAACGTTGAGAGAGCTTTCACAGAGTTGACCCGCGATATCTTTGAGCTGGTCAAACGAGGTGACATCACCATCCAGGAGGGCTGGGAAGGTGTGAAAAGCGGCTTTGTGCCCAATGTTGTCCACTCTTCCGAAGAAGTGGCCAAGAGTGACCGCCGCTGCCTCTGTTGATCGACCAACACTCACAGGTGTACCATGCTCCTCAGTCATATAGCGCTCCCTAAGCTTGGCAATCTAACACTGCTTCCTTCTCTTTTTCAATGACCTCCTGACCACAACAGAACATAACATGCATTAATCACAAAGGATACATTTTAGGACACTTCTTCTAGGTTTCAGCTTCTTGTTTGCTTCAGGTAAAACTCACTACTGAGTCCTAGTGCTTGATCATGTTGAAATATCACTAGAAGAAGAGCCCCATTTGACAAAGCAATGAACTTTGGAATGTAAAATGGATGGGCTTTGCTTTTTCTTTTGGTCCCTGCATGGAAAAGTACAACCAAGAAGAGAACTGCTTGACTATGGCAGAGCGTTGCCGACTTGGTCCCAGTCTTTTGATTCCAAGACAGAAGTTGTCAATAGTTTTGTCCCACCGTAGTGCTAAAAGTTCAGCATGAACCAGGCATATGAACGTACTTGGTGGGACATGAAAGGGAATAGCCAATCAAATCAGAGTGTTGGTGCAACTGTGGTTTGTGTTTTCTTCAACAAATGCATTCTACAGTTTTAGCATCTACATGCTCACTCATCCATTCTGTTGCTAAACATGAATTGACAGTGAAAAGCTTCTGAATTCATTTTTATGTCCTTGGTTAAACCCTTGAAACACCCACTGACCTTTACATTGAGCTAAATGTTAATCCCCTCACCCCATATATAACCCCAGTACTGTTATGACCATGTGCTTTAGTCCAATAGAGATGGTGCCCTTCTAAATTGATTGAACATTTTGAAATAAAGTCTGTTACTGATATACTAGTGCATCTGCAAAAATCAGAATATCATTAGAATTCATTTGTGCTCATGATTCAATTGTAAAAACGTTAAACTCATATTTTACATTCATTACATGTAAAGTGACATATTTTAAGTGTTTTGTTTTAATGTTGATACTATTTGTATAGTAATTTGCTCAAACTTAGATATAAGCTGTAAGCCATACTAATCAACAGCAATACAAAAGGTTTGAAATATCACTTTACGTGTGATGAATATAAAATCGGAGTTGACCTTTTTGAAGTTGTGAACACTGAACTTTTTCACAGTATTCTAATTTTCTTAAATGCACTTGTGCCGTTTCTCATGAGAAGTCAGTGAGCATCTTTCACTGATTAAAACGGCACATCTTAGTCTACATATTTTAACATTCGCCCCTTAACATATTTAAAGTTTCTATATCAGCCTGTGAATGAATGCTCACAGTGGACTCTTTTTGATAATTTCTTTGTTATCATTTACATGATCTGTCACTTGAGACTGGTAGCTGCTGAGATGTCTTATGACTACTGACCAATACTTTATTATTTAACAGGTTGAAATGACTATTAACAATGTATTTATTGATCTTGTAGGAAAAGTTGAAATGTAATATGAATAAAATGTGATTACAGACAAAAAAATACTGAAATATCATATAACTCTTCCATCTTTTATACTGTAGGTGCACACGGTTAATGACGATCTTGAACTGATACCG
This sequence comes from Crenuchus spilurus, assembly GCA_036984385.1. Taxonomy (NCBI): domain Eukaryota; kingdom Metazoa; phylum Chordata; class Actinopteri; order Characiformes; family Crenuchidae; genus Crenuchus; species Crenuchus spilurus. Next base: position 8,568 of record BRDA01004720.1, read on the forward strand.
TTTGTCATATAAACATAATGATTTTATTAAAAAAAAAAAAAAAAAAAACATTTAAAATACAGCTCCATTTGACATGACATATATATTTACAGTGTACAAAATCCAGAGAGAAACAAAAATACAGTCTATATTAAAGGTACAGTGTGTACTGTAAAAAATAACATCTAAGCGTAACAGTTTCATGAATGAATCTCAAAGGCATGTTACTTGGTAGGTGCTGAAATGTACCAGCCAGGTGAGTCTTTGAGGGTCAGTTTTAATGTCAGGCACTGTTCTATTGGAGACACAAACCTCCAAATTGAAACAAACCAGTTTCATGAAATGTAATGCCTAGAAGCAAGGATAAATGTAACTTTGAACACTTGCAAAATTACATGTACACAACATGTAAAAAAATCATGTTTTTGTACACGCACAAAAAAGATGGTAAAGCTATACAAAAATACATTTTTAAACAAGTCATACTACTAGTAGTAATAATAGTAATAGTAATAATAATAATAATAATACCAATAATAATTCCAATAATAATGATCATAAAACTCAAACAAAAAATAAAAACCATTTATGATATTATTTTTTCTAGTTCACTCAACTACATTCAAATAATTATAGAAAAATCGAATGAACAGATAAAATCAAGCTAAAAAAATTCAGTGGAAACCACAAGTATCTATACCATGAGATACAATGGCCATTCATAGCAAATTCATTTGAAATTGATCATTTTTCTCTGAATTTTTTTCTCTAAATGTTTTATATTAAACAAAATAAGAAGGAAGCAGAGGAAACATCATATTCACTGAACAGTTTCTATACTGTCTATACTGTTTAGTATTTATCCATATCACGACTTGTTTAAATACTAAAAATAACGAATTTATTAGAAACCCTGATATAGGGTAACTATTTTTGTAGACACTTCATCTTTTGGTTAAAAAGGGCATTAAAGACAGCAGAGTTAAAGACAAAAATACTAAACAAAATAAAGGGACATTCTCTCTCTCACACACACACACACATATCCAATCCCAGACACACTACAGTACTAGTCCATCATATTAGTGCTGCATGTTGCAGTTTTTCATTGCTGGCTCATCTGTTTTTTTATTAAAAAAATATAATGAAAGGAATAGTCTTGTCTTAATACTGGGTGAACTGCATACACACTAGCCTCAAAGCTGTACTGCCAGATGTCCACTTATGCCAAAAACGTCATAAATCTGTTTTGGGGTTTTTTTTGTGTGAACAAGGAATTTTGAAATATTGATTTTGGATAAAATCATTTAACATTGTCAATTGTTGCATTCTGTACATCAGCCACAAGAGGACACTAACATTGCACAAAAACACAGGGAGGATGGAAACCATTTTGGACTTTGTAGCAGCTCTGAAGCAGCCTTGGTCCTAGCTGAAAATATGATTACTGCAATTATAAAAGCAACAAAGACACTGCCACATGCTCACAGTTACCCTGTATACACTTAGCTCACTGTCTAATAGACTCGCTGAGTACAGCAGCTCATCAGCTACAGCACACAGTATTATCTGCATTCTATACTGCACAATGAGCATGAGCAGAGGCTAACAAATGTCAAGTAAAATTTCTTCTGTGACCTCTATAAAGCTCAATTTAGTTTTGTTTAAACAGAGCTTTGCAGAATGGATCTACATATATAGTAAGTATCTTCTAGATTTTTACATTTGTAACACTGAACTAGGGTGCTTTTGTACTTCATGTAAGAGGAACTGCTTCAGGTCTTCATCAGGGTGAAATCCCCTCTACCTCGCTCTCATCACCTAAGTAGATGGGGCTTTTATTCTTGGTGCTTGCACCATATTTGCGCTGGTTGCTGTTCATAGCTTCTGTGCTGTTCCAGATGCCATAGAAGAAGTAGATCATGAAGCCTGAGAGGGGAAAAAATAAAAAACTATGGTGGTTAGGGATGCAGGAACAAGTGCAGCATCCATAAGTATATATATTGTTATTTTGGGTAAGTATAAGTATATTCCAAGATACAAATACAATATTTTGTTAAAAATGTTCAGCGCATTATTGGTGAAGTCGTATATGTTTATGTTGCAATTATCAACCCCACACGCTTTACTATTTTAAGAATCTAAATAAAATCTTTCAGTGTTGGATTGTGTTATAATACAGCATGTTAGCAAATATTTATTAATATGACTGGACTACTTACCAATGCCCATCCACACTGCAAAGCGGCACCATGTGGCCAGGTCCAGCTGCATCATGAGGTAGATGTTGACAAAGATACTGAACAAAGGCAACCAAGGAAGTAAAGGCACCTGCAAGAGAACAGAATTAGCTCAGTTCTGTCATTTAGTAACTCTTGTCTACATTATGGTAAACTCTTGTCTACATTATTAGACATATAAACTATTGTACCTTTGATACAAATTACTTTTCGGTCACATTTATCCTATAAACCTCTACCTCAAAATCAAAACCATCTAATGAAGTACCTTGAAGGTTAATGCCTCCTTGCTCTCAGGCTGCCTCCATATGATGATGACGCAGAAACAGCACAGTGATGCCAGGATGACACACACGGCCACCCACATGGGTTGGCCCTCCATCAGCTCATTCAAATTCACAGCCAGTACCACACACAGCAACGTAATCAACAAGGCTATGAAGGAGACAGAACACAGAGATTAGTCATGGCTCCTGATGGACTAGTGTGGATCAAACAAACTCTAGATCAGTGACTACTTTCAATGCAAGCAAGACTAAACTTTATAGTTATGCATACTGTTGATATATTTTGTTAACTGTTCATGCTGAGCTTTAAACCAAAAGGGCCTGTATGTGGACCCAAAGTGTAATTACTTAATAAGCCCACAGTTCAAGGGGATAACAAATCCCACACATACCGTACTAACTTCAAAATGCTTACAGATAATGGCAGTGGTGGCATAGACAATAGTTCCAGACATCTTGGTTGGAGTGTCCCTGGAAGGAATCAAGAGCAACTTTGCGGAAAATATTTCCCTCGGAACATGATCCTCTGAGTCAGGATCATATTCATCTCCACTTTCTACAGAAACAGGCACCTTCTCTTCTCCCACCAGCTCCACCAGCTTCTCACTCTGACTGGAGGAGTTCAGGGTGCCTGGCTGGTACCTACACACACACACACACACACAAATCAGTTTGAATAAATAAATAAATAAATAAATAAATTTATTATATATATATATATATAATTTTTGCATATTTATGATCTGCAGTTAGGATTACATAATCAATTAAATACCTGAGAATGAGAACACACACAGCAACCAGAGAGTATGCCAGCAAAGTCCCGATAGACATGAGGTCAACCAGCGCGGCCAGGTCAAAGAGGAAAGCCATGAGTGCTACAAGAGATGAAAGATCAACTTCATGAAATACCTTACCAAACAAAGAAAATCAATGTTTTTTAACACTGTACTTTAATTGTAGAGAGTTTGAACCAATATGAAGCATTCTCCTTCGCTTACCTGCTACACAGCCTGACACAATAGTGGCCAGCAGTGGAGTTTTAGTGCGCTTGTTCATGCTGGACAGAGCCCGGAACAGTAAGCCATCCTCTGCCATGGCATAGATCACTCGTGGCATGGGGAACATTGAACCCAACAGACTGAAGGACAAAAAAACATTTAGAATGAATTTGCTAGTCCAGGATAGACATGTCAGTATAAAAAACATATGACACCAATGACATCACTAGGTTCAACAGTTTTGGGGCAACATTTGCTTTAGAGCAGTGTCTAAACTTGGTCAGAGTATTAAAGAGTCAGAGATGTGCTCATCAGAACAGTCTGGTGATTTGCCTGTTAAAACACATCGATTAAACCTAGAAACTAATTTAGATTGTGTTTGAGTATGAAAATCCTCCATCTCTCTAGAACTGAAAGTGGATGCCTCTGCCCTCGCTCAGTCTTTACAAAGCAAGTAGGTTTTCCAACTAAAAGAATAAAATAAATAGGACTGGTCTTCCTCACCTGGTAGAAAGGGCACAGAGTGAACCTACAGCCACTATGTAGCGTGCTGGAGCCCAGCCTACATAACTGAAGGCCTCAGGCAGAGGACTCTGGGTATTGAGCTTGTAAAAGGGCATCATGAGGGTGAGTGCAGCTGACACACCAAAATAGGCAAAGAAGCAGATAAGCAAAGAGGCCACAATCCCCACTGGGATGGAACGCATTGGGTTCTTGGCTTCCTCACCTACATGACGAAAGGCGAGAAAAAAATTTATGTCAACAAATAAAGTCACTGACATAAACTGGCACAGCACATAGGAAAGTTTGTACAGAAGCTGAATCGATGAGGCTTACTTGTAGTAGCAATGCAGTCAAAACCCACAAAGGCATAGAAACAGGTGGCAGCGCCAGACAGGATACCACTGAAACCAAATGGAGCAAAGCCTCCCGTGCCAAACAAGTTTTCTACTTCCCTGAGAAATTGAGAGTACACTGTAAGTCCCTTAAACGCTTATTACATACTAATAACATGGCATTAGATCATTATAAGTGCTCAAATTTTTAAATGTAATGTATGTGCAGAACTCACTCTGGGGCTGTGATATTGGTATCATTGACAAAATCGTTGAGGGTGAGGTTCCAGTTTGCAGCATTGCCCTTTACAAAACCAGAGATGATGACAAAACCCAAAACCACCAAGTTGATGCCAGTGAAGATTTTGTTCACCAGAGCAGACTCGCTCACACCGAACGCAAGTAGACCTTTGAGATAAATTGTGAATGAATTTAAAATGTATTTCTATGCTCAAATGTGCAATTACACCACATTCCACAAAAATATATAAAAGTCAGGCTTTCTCACCAGTCAGAAGCAGAATGAGAATAAGGGCAAACAGGTCCGGGTACTCAGCAAGTACATTTCCTGGAACCTTTATTGCCATTGAAGATCGGAAGAAAGTAGAGATCTTCTGCTCTATCAGATTATCAAAGGTAGAACTCCAGGCTCGAGCCACACTGGCTGTACCTGAAGGTGGGAATGTCATTAGCAACAAGTCTAAACAGTAGGGTTGCCACATGTAAATATTTTGGATCATCAGACTAATTTAATGTAAGATAAAGACAACCTGAGTGAATGTAAAATGCAGCTTTTAAATTATTTATTAAAGATAAATATTTATTAAAAACCTAAAATAAAAAACCCTAAAAATGTAACAAACCTAATAATTGGTTGTGCCACCCATGGCACTAATAACTGCAATCAAATATTTGCAATAAGTTTTGCTAATTTTTTGCACACTTTTCTTTGCAGAATTGTTTTATTTTGGCTACTTTGTAGGGTTTTCAAACATGAACTTTTGAAAGTCTCAGCATCTCAATGTGATGTAAGTCAGGACTTTGACTTAACAATTCCAAAACCTTAATTTTCTTTTTTTTACTCATTCAAGTGCACTTGCTTGTGTGCTTCACAAAACAATAATTTAAAAACAGAATGTTGTGTTTATTTGGGTTTTTGTTGTCTAATATTAAAATAAGTTTGATGATCCAAAACATTTAAACATGACAAATTAGTAAATTAGTAGAATATTTAAAAACACTGTAATGCAATTACATCATGCCAAGTGAAAGGATTTGTTTATCTTTTTAGATGCAGTTTCTACTGTTCTCCAACACATTAGGGTCTTTAGACTACAAGTATCTTTCTGTTTTCACATTTCTTTTGTTTTTCAAATGTGTGAACTTTTGTGCAAAACCACCTCAACTTTCTGTTTTGCATTTGCATTGTTAAACAGATGTGTGATGAAAATACCTAGTCTGGTGTCACATTCCCAGACAACATCCTCCTTTACCTTATATCCAACCTTGATACCTCACCCATAAATAATTGCACTTAATCCCTGAAGAATACGTGTCTTTGGGCTGGATTGGTAACAGGCTCAAGCTATGCTTGTCATCTTCTGTATGCACACTAGTAAGTTCTGAAATCTGAAGATCCCTTCTCCTGACTCCTCATACCAAATTACTAACACAAATTATATATTCAAATGTGCTGGTTAGTTAGCAATGTGACATGGTTAAAGACGAATCACATGTATTTTGATTAATATAATATTTGCATTTTTTAGAATAGCAGATACTTGATTAAGCTGAACATTTATGAAAAACTTTTTAATGCCTAAATTAGGCGATCAGTTCTATACTCCAACTCTCAACACTTATAAGATTCTCAAAGCATCAGAAACATGAAAAACTCACCAATGACATAGGAGAGGATGAGGTTCCAGCCAGTGATGAAAGCCCAGATTTCTCCTACTGTTACATAGCTGTACAGGTAGGCTGAGCCTGTCTTAGGGACTCGAGCGCCAAACTCTGCATAGCAAAGTCCAGCCAGCATGGACGAAAGCGCAGCCACCAGAAAGCAGAGAACAATAGCAGGTCCTGCCTTCTCCCTTGCCACTTCTCCAGCCAGCACATAAACACCAGCTCCTAGTGTGGAGCCCACACCCAGCGCCACCAAGTCAAGAGTGGACAGACAGCGGGCAAAGCGGGTCTCCTCTCCACCGCAGCCCAGAACTCGACGACGCAGCAGCATGCGTCCCACAGAGGCCACTTTATCCACCATGACTGAAGGTAGTTTAAGAAGTAAACTTGGATGAAATCTGGATGTCTTTGTTGTCACGGTGTTGAATCACAGAGGTTTAGATACACACCTGGATGAGGAGAGGCAGACAGGATTAGTTTAGTTGGGTGTGTGTAGGTGTTTAAAATATTTTTCTGTATTAAGTGGCTCACTTGTATTCCTGGTTTTTATACAACAGCTGCAGTCAGGACATGCCTGAATGATGATCAGCAACATCCCCTGCACATCTAATTTATTATTTTTTATGACTCGGCTTACCATTTACATAGGTCTGTCCTCAGCTTTCTCATTTCTAATCACATGCTGATTTTTATTAAGAGCAGATAGCAAGACAATGTTGATTATGTCATCTTCACGGTGTGTGTTTCATTTTATTCAAGACAAGACAAATTCATTAAGTCTTTATTTGGGCAGAACTCGCCAGCAGGCTCACAACGTAAGAATAAATCTAAATAAAGCTTTAGATTTTTAGATTAGATTTTTGTTAGAATTATAAATAACTGCACATAAAGCAGTGTTTCTTGTTCTGTATACATAACATATGCATATACATGCATCTCCAAAAATAAGAATATAATTTTTGTTCATAATTTAAATCAAAAAGGTAAATATGTCATATTTTACATTTATTACACACAACATGACACATTACAAGTCTTTATCTCAGCCTCTTTAAATGCTGGAAGTGTTTGAATGATTATTTACTCAAACTTAAAAAGAAATAATGTAATAATTAGAGATAATGGATATCTAATTTTCATGAGCCACACTGATCAACAGCATAACAAAGGCTTGAAATGTCACTTTACATGTAATGAATATAAAATAAGACAATTTAGCCATTTTGAAAAATTTTTTCCATGATCCATTTTTTAGATGCATTATGAAATAATCCAGAGTTCTGTTATAATTACAGTAACAGTCAGGAGTTCTCACTCAATGTTTTCATTTTTACCCTATATTGTAAATTAATACTGAAGTCATCCAAATTACGAAGTAACTTAAAAGTGTTAAACAAACCAAAATATGTTTTAGATTTTAGATTCTTCAAAGTAGTCACACAACTGCTGTCTCAAACACATTAAGAAATGCAAGTCATGAACTCTTGACAAGACACAGCTGTTAACTGAAAGCCATTCCAGGTGACTACCTCATAAAGCTGACTGAGAAAATGCCAAGAAAGCTGCATCTAAGCAAGAGGTGTCTACTTTGAAGAATGTAAAATGTAAACATATTCTGGTTCGTTTAATACTTTTTTGTTTACTAAATAATTCTTTCTGTCAGACAGTGTAATAAAATCACAGATATCCAGTCAAAGACATATCACCATAAAAGCTGTTTAACCACTGATGATATTATACTATCACCAATCCCTCACTTTCCCTCTAAAATCTGGTAAATAACTGTAGTAAGGGTACAAGGTTAAGGGTACAATTGATCAAAACTTTGGCCTTAAGCAAACTTAACAGGGATGTCAAGGTCTGACGTACCTTTTAAACACATAGCACAATTCATTTAGTATCTGTATTCATAGCTCAATAAATCTAAACAATTTACATTGACTTAATTTTGTTGATCTATGGCAAATAATTCACAGATTATGTTTAAAGATGGATAAATCACCTGAATTACAAACTGGCTGAATATCACCAATTAAAATGAATTTGCTTCCTAATGTTAATAACCTGTTTTCTAGAACACCTTTCAGCTGCTTCTGCTCTCTTGAGAGCACAGGCTACTGGAAACAATTCTTCTGGAAATAAAAAAAAATTAATTAATAAAAAATAAAAAAAATTACCCACCCTTCAAAAGCCTAAACATCTTGTTGGACTTGTGCAAGTTTTAATATTATTTCTTATCTCAGCCAGTGCTTTATGTTCACCATTTCAGACTTTACATGTAATGAATATCAAATCTGACAGTTTATCTTTTTGATTTAAATTCTGAACATAAATTAGTGCACTAATATAACCTACCCGATTATTTTTTAACATCTAAAACATTAGAGACGTTCACAATCACAATCCTATCTGTTACACAAAATTAAACCTCAACAAATGTTATCACAAATATGAGTTTGTTTACTGATCAAGTCTTGTCTATCTGCTCAAGTTGTCTTGATGCTATTCTCTACTCTTTTTTCTTCTTCTTCATTTTGGGTTGGGGCGACCTGAGTGGAATGTCATGTTGGGCAGTGTAACCATTACCAATAACACCTCAATGTCTTTCAAACTACATAAGAAGTTATTTTCCTTGAAAGGAGGCGTAATGGTGTCGCTAAGGAAAATAGGTAAAAATAAAATACAATCAGCACCAAGACATTGTCAATTATACATGGTCCTGATACTTACCTTTACATCTAAAAACAAATTGTTTCTTAAAGGCTTAGTATAGTCTAGAGCATAGAAGTCAATAAACATACAACTGTTCAGAAAACATTATAGATGCACCTACAAGTCATGGTCAACACTGTATGCGATCCACAAAGGAAAGTCTTGCAATGTCATCAGAGTAACTGATAACACAGAGAAACTCTACACTGTTCAGTGTAAACCTTTTCCACAGACATTTGACCAGCTGGAGCCATCACGCCTACTTCAACACTTCAATACTGCTATCAGAAACTCCGCGATAAACCAATGCAGCTGATATGTTTCGTGGCAAATTCAAGGATGGGAATTGTTCTGGCACTCAGCACAGCTGCGAGATTCCCTCAACTCACATTTCTGAGACTGCTCTGACTGTTTTTCACTAGTAATGACATTACAATAAGCGTGTCTAGTTCCTTACCAAGGCCATCATGTTCTTACTAGTGCCAGTTGCAATGTCAGTACATCTTATTTCTGCATAATACCATTCAACCTTGTACAGCAGCAATAATGTAAGGTTATGCAATGAATTCTGACCTCAAAACTTGCATTCAACCTAAACCTTAACACTGTGAGAAATGTGGAATAGAAAATGGTCAAAAAAGATATCTTCTCACTAGTTTCTTTCCTCCAGAAGAAATTAGGAATTTGTGAGAAATGTCACTTTTGTCACAGTGTTAGGTTTTTTGTTGAATGCAAGTCTGGATGTTCAGAAGCCTTAGTTGGACTATCTCAGTCATTGTTGCCACATGAGGCTGAATGGGGGCTCTTTATCATGCCCAGTGAGAAAATGTGAAAGGGTGGGACAACAGAAATATTCATTCGTGACAAAACACTGTTGAAATTTCCAAAATCCGACTTCCTGGCCGATGATGGAGATCAATTACTCAGACAAAAACCTAACATGAACTGTCCCAGAGTAAGGATGTGAACATTTAAACAGCTTCAATCGCACTCTAAAAATGGATTCATCAAAAGTTGTGGAATGTCTCGTACAGTACTGTATTTGTACTGCGTGTCCACAGATCAAAGGTTTGTCAGACAAAGACGAAAGTTGGAAAAAGGCAAGAAAAACATCCCTGTAATTCTATATACAATGGAGAGGCTGAAATAGAACCTTTTATCTAATAGATGGTCTGTTTCTTTTGGCCCACGACTTGGCGAGACTTAAAGGTTTGATCGAGATCAGTCTGGGCAAGATTTGAGCACTTAAGCCATCACTAGGCCTTACACAACAATGCCTTTATTCTCTGCCCATTGGTCTGTATTGGGGAGAACACTTATAGAAAGCATGCAGTGTTATTTCCGCACTGTATATTAAGCAAATATTCTATTTAAAAAAGCTTTGTTGCCTTTTATCTTGCAGAGGTGAAGCTGCATGTCCTGCTGTCTTCCTCCCATTGCCTAGGGTCCTACCAGAAGCAAGGCAGAAGGTTGTGGAGTGCAAATCAACTCATGGCCTTGGGAACGTTGCTTCCATGAGTGTCTCCCTGCACTAATCGCTCAGCATGTGTGAGGTTCTCGGAAGGGTTAGAGTGTTTTGTTCTGAGGATACGCTGAGTGCAGGGCTAAGACAGGCCACCCTACGTCACCTGGATCCAACTGTGCTAATCTCTTTCTTGTGGTCTCCACGAGTGCGTCTAGGTGATATGAATGTTTCTAATATTTAACGTCTGACCTGGCCATGAGAAAACTGTGCTAATATATGTTACTCTTTCAACCACTGTCAAATTTTGTCATGTTATTATTTAACCAGCGGAACAGGTCGATGACCCATATAAACACACAGAAACCTCGGTTTCCTTTAGGTGACAAACATTTTGAAACATTTGGATAGGAGATGATGTATGATGAACATAAATCTAGTTAAACGAGTATGGTATGTGAGTGAAAGGAGAAGGCGATACTGTGCTGTGACTCACTGGGCTTTTCTCAAAATAAGTGCTGCAATGCACCTTAAGCAGATTACACAAGGACCAAACGGCTAACCTGCTTAGAATGAAGACTTCAATTAGAAGCGTGTTTTTGTTTTGTTTCCGTTTTCCACATCACATTAAATCTATTTTTACAGCTCTTATCGCTAAACACCTTAACCTGGCAATAATTTGTCATTGCTCTCTGAGTATATTGTGGGTATCTTCAGTTCAACTGGCTACCAACCACTGTGAGTTTAAATGTTATCACATTAAACTACAAATCTCAGTTTAAAGTATGATGGGTTTCACCTGATACCAGGCACAGATGCCCTCAATGAAACAAAAAGTGTACATAAAAGGCCTATTCAGTCTTATTACAGTCACTCAGTGTGACGGGATTTGCTAAATCCTCACAGGAACTAGCTTTCACAGGGTCCACTTCTTGCCAAATTGGGGTCAGTAATGTCTCAGTACAACAGACCATTTCACTGATACTCAGTAAACCCAGCAGCTAACGTAGCTGGATGGCAGATACCATAGAGAACATTAAGCAACATGAGTACATCGTATTTGCAAGTACACACAGACACTGAGTAGTTTGCATGCTGTGGCGAAACACACTAAGAGTTTATTTACCTTGCATTTCACATAAAATGTGAACTCTTCCGACATGGAAAACAGCTTGATCACTCTTTAGAGGATCAACAGGTTTTGTTTGTGCTTGGTGCCATGTTACAAGCACACAGTGTGAGTGCATGACTGACTGGTTATGAAAAAGCCTGATTCAGTTACGATTTGTGGTGCCACACTGCTGAGAATGAGTCCAAAAACATTTCTAGCTAAAAGCAGTAATCATTCCTTTAAAGTTATGATTCAGTGAAAATAACATTTACACATTTCAACATAGCACGTGGGCCAAGACATGACCATTGTCCATGGCATGTGTGTACATTTTATTTATCAGTGAAGCACTCCTTAAAGTCAAAATGCCAACTTTACACATTTTGTGATGCATATCAGGTGAAATTAGACATTACATTTGATCCAACACTCTGACCAAGTCACTGAAATATAGTTAAGATGAAGGTGACAGCTGCCGCCCACACCTGTACACTACAAAAATATCACAGCGTTTCGATGCTGGCCGATTTCAACAGACATTTTTTCATCAGCCAGGCTGATGCAATAGCTCCTTTATCTTTCTAGCTGATCTAAACATGGTGTGCTCTTCGGGATGTGATCTAAACAGGCTCTGCTCTTCAGAACCTGTTCTAAACATGGTGTGCTCTTCAGAACCTGTTCTAAACAGGCTCTGCTCTTCAGAACCTGTTCTAAACATGGTGTGCTCTTCAGAACCTGTTCTAAACAGGCTCTGCTCTTCAGAACCTGTTCTAAACATGGTGTGCTCTTCAGAACCTGTTCTAAACAGGC